>JARHVA010000181.1:0-67500 GCA_037957365.1 Torreya grandis | reverse complement strand
CAAATGGATCTTGAATGTTAGGTTTTTTAATTGTTGTTAGATTTAGTAGATTTGTTTTGGCTTTAAGGTTGGATTGGTGTTGGATGGGGGTACCAAAGTGTATTTAACTTGCTAGTGTGATAGGGGATGTCATGATAAATATTGTAGCTATTGGATGGGATGTTTTCTTGAAATAAACTAGCATGAGTGCTAAGGGAAAACTAATTTTGATGTGAAGAGGTCCAACTTTTGTTGATTAGGATGGAGCTTATGAGTGTTAAGAGCCATAGAAATACATTATCTTTGTTTTAAAATAGGTATTATTCAAATTGGGCTCTATCTAGATCTATTTTGGGTTTCATAGGTCTATATGGGAGAAATGATGGATGTTGTGATTTCATCGATCCCAATTGATAGGTGCAGGAGATTGAACACAAAGATAAGGATAGGATTGGTTGATATTTAGATTAGTTGGGTTTAGTTGGGTTAATCTCAAATTAGATTTAGATTTGAATGAATTGATTTTGACTTGTACAAAGATGGATTTTGGATTATTTTATTTGGTTTGACTTATTTTATTTTTAATTTTCTTTGTTTTTTATTTTATTTAACTTTAAATTGGATATTTGAATTTGATTTGATTTGAAATTAACTTATTTTGGACTTAGGATGTTTGACTTTGATTTGAATTTATTTAAGATATATGATTTTATTTTTGATTTGGATTTATATTTTTTATTAGATAAATTGGTTATGCATAAGGATCAATAAATAATAAAAAATAATCACAAGACTATGCTAGTAGTAATGGGTGTGTAACTGATATGTAACCTAATATAGACCTCATAAGAAGTAGGAGTATATTAATCTCTTAATCATAATTTAAATAAGTATGTTATATGTTTGAGAATGTTATTTTCCTTAAACTACAAACTATTTATGGTTGAGAGGTCTTAAGCTAAGATGAATAAGGGCTAACTAAGGGCATCGTCTATATACCTTTTAGTATGTGAGGCCTAAATATGTGGAAGAGGATGATCAATGGGATACACTAGAGGGTCTAGTCCCTTAGTACCCACTCCATCTATAAGATTTTAGTAGAGTGTTACCAAAAAATTAAACCTTAAGGGTTATTATTTGGGGTATAGGTTGGTCTTAGCACTGGGATATGAAAACCCAATTATCAATCCCTAAATTATTATGCATGGGTATCAATATCCAAGTCATAAAACTAAAATAAAATAGAAGCACACTATTTATGATTCCTAATATCACCTTATAGTGTGAGGGAAGAACATACATAGTGGTTGCCTAATGGTTTAAATAATTGATCTAGGTTGTCTATGATTCCCATGGTCACCTTGCAGTGAGAGGGAAGAAAGAGTAAATATGGTGGTAAAACACACACTAAGACACACACACTCAAAATGAAAGTAAAACAAATAAGTTTTAATCCTAAATTAGAATATGTGATCAATTTATTAATACAAAAATGAAATTTGAGTGTTTGTTTGATTTTTGGTCTTTGACGAGTGAAACCCATGAAAGGGGTTTATTATTTTTTATAAGTCACCCTAATTAGTAGAAACCCTATAAAAACATAATAAAGGTGAATATGTTAGAAAAAAAGAATTTCTACTGAAATACATAAAAAGTACACTAAATATCATGTTGATTCCACTACTTTCTTCTAATCACATAAATAATAAGAGAAAATGTAATTCTACTGATAATAGTGTGATTTTACCAAATTACATTTAGATTCTACTAATTTCTTGAAAATACATAAACATAAGCAGACAAAGGTGACTCCACTTCTTTGAGGGTGATTTTACTAGAATATAGGTCAATTTCATTGATTCCCAAAAAACACAAAAACAAAAATAAACATAAGAGATTCCACCATTTTTAGAATAATGAAATATAGGTTGAGTCCACTAAAATATGACATACTAGTTTACATATACCAAATAAGATTCCACCAACACATAGGGTAATATCTTTGATTTCATTTATGAATCTACTAGAAGATAGAGTGATTCTTCTAGGAACTATAAAATGAAATTTTAAACATATCTGGCAAATGTTTGATGAGTTTTAACTTAAAAAAACTTAAGTTTATTTGAAAAATAGGGTAGGGTTAATTCAAATATGATTGTGGGGTGCATAGTCCCATCATGCATGTCAAAATGTATACATGTAATAAAGATCTAGTTATCAAAAAATGCAAAATCATTAGATACCCAAATATGTGTTAAAGTTACAAGCCACTAAGAGGGGGGGTGGTAAATCAGTGGGCCAAGATAATCTAATTCAATTACAATTCCTTCAAACCCTTAATCATTCAATACATACATTCATAGAGCATATACATCATCATAAATATGCACGAAAGGGAAAAATGTAAGATCAAGTACACAACACATGACATATGTGGGAAACCCTCTTGGGGGAGAAAACCAAATGGAACTTGAAATTGGACTACTACCTATAATAAAAAGAACTAATTTAGACTAGCAATCATCTAATCAAGGAACTACCATCCCTTATTTTAGTGAGACTGTAATCCCATAAGGAGATACTACACCTATCTAGTTGAGATAACATGACAAATATGAACAAATCCACCTTTGAACTAATGTCTTCAACACTTGATGATGGACCTCTAATTATCACTCTTCACCTTTGCTTATCCTAAATATTTAAACCTAATAGAGTACTAATATGACATAAAAAATATGACCTAGAGGTCATAAACACCATCATCAACATGCTCTACCTTTCAACACATCCACTAGGCACACAAAACCTTCATTTTGCCTTCACTCACCATACACACTCTCTGAAATAGCCTCTTGAGCATACTCACTCATTCTCCTCTTATAGGATTATTAGGTCCAATGACCTATGTGATCACCTTCATAACCTTGATCATACAATAAATTATGATCTTCTTCACTATTTTTTGGTCTTCATTGACCTGTATCTTATCTTTTAAAGGTTCCCTCCTTCACTTAGCTCAACATTTACACAAGAACAAACAGGCCAAATATGACTTGTACTTATACCATGCTCTTGGTATAACCCATCTTCTTCAACCAAGATGCTTACCACACTTGTTACAAATTTTAAATAGGTCCTAATATATTTTACATGTAAGAAACACCTACTCCATAAGTCAGACAAAGCCTCATTACCCCCAAACCACAATTAAGTCTTGGTGAGACCTAAAACCATTAGGCCTTCATACTCACGCATTACATGTGAGACCACTTGGATCACATTCATCCTTTGTCAATGATTTTAAAATATATAAAATATACCCTTATTCAATACCATATGGGTACATGCCATCTATAACACCAATTCCACACTTAGACCTACCAATTAGGTCTCATAACTCTTCAGGTCTTCATACACGAAAAACACAATCTCAAACTTCTAAACCAAATATTCAAATATTTCACATAGACATATGATTATATCACATGTGTGAACCATTTAGGACCTAAAATATACCTTCATTTGAATTAGACACATTAAAACATGTTTTAAGCATTCAAAACAAAATACACAAAATGACTACTCAGACTGGTCATATACAGTCAAAATATAGTCAACCTATTTTGACTCTCCATATTTGATAAAAGGCATATAATGACAACCAATGAATTTTTATAATATTTATAGACTTATATAAAATATCTATACTCATTTTATTCTTCAACTCTACTCATAACACCTTCAACTTACCTCTATAAGATTGTCACTCAAACTTCCAATGCATTCAACAAACACAATCAACTTCTATATCTTTGTTCATATAGAATATAGATTGGTCAAACCTTAATAATTAAAAAATATATTAATAATTTAATTTTAAAAAATTCCCAAATATCTAAGCCATTGTGAGACATCAAAACATCATCAACACAAGCTCAAACATCCTTCATGGGTTCTTAAAAGATGAACGTTGAACACATAGTCAAATTTGAGCCTCAATATGTTTCAATAGATGTGAAATGGATTATCATTCAAAATTTCTTTTTATATCACCTTTTCATTCATCTTGGATCAAATGTTATGGATAAAACACATAACACTAGTTTTCCCTTTGCAAAATTCAAATATTCAAATGCCACCAATCATAGTTAAACCTTGAACACCATGCTATCATCTCATGTACTCATTAATTAGATAAATCATGCACAATAGATATTATTCTAATGAGCTCAAAATTTAATGTTTTTTAAAAAACTGTCACTTTGACCACTTTGACTCCACTTGCACCATTAGATAAATCTGTATGATTACACATGAACTGTTTGATCCTTATCCTTTACCTTTGCTCAACATTAAACCTTGAACACCTTGAACCCATATCTATAAATACATACTATTGATCTATATTTTTATGAACACCCACTCATTTATATATCTTAATTTGGTCTTGATCTTTATCTCTTGTAAAATCGGCTAAGTATGGGAACCATTATAATGTGTTTGGAAGGCCAACTTTGGACCTCTATAACTTTTGTTGCACTTAGACGCATGATCTAAAATTTGGACCATATTATATCCTCATCTAGGAGTATCCAACCACATAAATATGATACTATAATTTTCTCATGTGTGAGATATTATTACATTAAAATGCCTCCTCATATTTTTACACCACAGAGCCAATAATGCCTAGAACTTCTCAAAAGGCCAACTTTACACATGCATATCTTTTGATGCGCTTCATTACATGACTTGAAATTTATAAAATATCAAATAATAAAAAAAATTAACAAACCCATATGATCAAATTCTCCTGACACTTTCACATGTGCAAAATATAACACCATCAAAATGCCTACTCAGTTTTTCTTACCATATGAAATTTGACCAAGTATAGGAAATTACTATCAAACTGCTTGGGAGCCCAGCTTTGCACTTGTATATATTTTTTCATGATTAGTCACATGAATTGAGATTTATAGAATAATATATAATTTCATAGGGTAATTAATCCATATATCAATCTAATCTTGAAACTTTCATACGTGTGAGATATAACATTACCAAACTGCTTACTCGGCTCTATTTGAACATAAAAAACATTGTCAAAATGCTTGGGACCCCAAATTTTCATACACATATTTTTGGATGTGATTCATCACATGAATTTATAATTAGACCATATAAAATTGGGACTAATGTGATCATAACTATATGACCAACTGCCCCTGACTCATCCATACATTACAATTATGACATCAACAAACTGCCTACTCAGATTTTCTACCACTAGACCCAAAATGTCTAGATGAAAACAATGATAAAAAAAATGAGATCCACTCATTCACATAGGAAATAAAATCATAGAAAACCTCTTATAGGATCCCTTGAATATTATTAATACTTTAGACTAATCCCTAATCATCTCTAAGAAGTCAAACTCTAAAGATCAACCAAGCCACCTTTAAGCATACTATGGTAAACACATTACACACTTTATCATTGTCACTTAGACTATCAAGGAGATTCATCCACTCACCAGGATATCTCCATAAAATCACCATGACATCATTTAAAACCCTCTAAAAATATCCCCCTTTGTCATTGATGTCAACACCCATCATAAAATAATATACAACTCACTTTCCTTTTCTCTCTTCAATCATTCTCAAAATAAGAACTTTCTCTACCTTTGAAACAATGACAAAGTGAGAAACAACTGATCCTAAGGACCTGAAAAAACTATTAATATGAGAAGACCATCTTGTAAATATAGTACAAACTCCCCCTTACCTTGAGCCTACGTTTTCTTGCCTTGATAACTTCCTCTTTCTCCATGCCAACACTCTCTTCAACCAAGCACTACAAAAAATGAAGAAAGAACCAAAAAAAATAATAAAATCTAATGGAATTTACAAATAAACATCTGAGAGGGACTCCACCTAATATTTCTAAGCCATTTCACTCTTGAGCATCTTTAGATCTCCACACACCATGAAGAATCACCACATAAGCTTACCAATCTTCTCTCTTAATCTACCATAAGGATCATCAACAAAACTTAATACCACTCAAAAAATAAGAAACATGTTCTAAACTGAACTAAAAACTCACCTTGAAACATACATACCTTTCTCTTTTGGAGAAATTGAGAAAAAAACACTCTTCTTCACACTGGGCCGTTTAGTCTCCTTGTAGCTCTATCTGGAACTTCCAGAGCCCACAAATTTTTGTAGACACAACTTCAAGATCTAAAACTTCATATCTAGAGAACTCTCATATTCTCACTCATGAACACCAAATTTCATCACCTATCTCATCCTATGAAACATACTTACTTCACAAACCTACTAGCTAATTAGGCCTCCAATATGATAAAAACTTGAATAACTCAAAAACCACAAACCTTCAAATCTTTGTGAATCTTTATTTGACAACCCATTTGACCAATCTAGCCTATTAATAATCCTTGGAACTCAAATCATAAGGTATTCCACTTTTATAGCATAACTCAAAACCTTGGAACCTCAAAACAAACAAGGTCAACAAACCTCCTTCTAGTCAACACTCACCTCTAAAACGTTTTTCACACCTGGAGACAACCATCACACACTTATATACCAATATTTGAGCTTCCATACCTTTGGTAACCTTGACTTCCTAAACCATGGCTTTTGACCTACAACAAGATAGATAAACCTGGGAGCACACAAAAACCTCCATACCTTCTTTCTTAGATTCAACAACTTGGTCCTTTGATTCTAGGACTTGACCAATTAAAAATATCCCCCTGACTCCATACTTCACCTTTATACCAAATCAACCAAACCAAGGTCAACAACCTAACTCCTCATTATAAGACCACTGAGATTCTTCAAAAGCTTCTTTTCTCTAACAAATAGATATATTAAAAAAATGCACAAATATACCTTATTTTCATACCTTTTCATCAAATAATATCTGATAGCCACCAAGCTTCCTCTGACTAATGTGTCTCCTTGAAGCCTAGATAGAGACACCCCTTTGACATAGAGAGACTAAAAGTCCCAAAACTTAGGAGACTCCCATATCTCCATATTTTTTTCTGACTTGTAGTCCTACCTCATCATTTGATTGATTTTGAATGGATATTTGATTTCATTCTTTGCTTCAAATTTTTCAATAAATTCTAATAACATAAACTCTTGATTTTCCCTTTTGTCTATCATGGAAAAAAACTATCCTTGGTCTCAAATTGATCTCTCTTAATATAATTAAGCTTCTAAACCCATGTGTGACCTCTTCCTTGCACACTAGGAGATCTATACACCTTGTTTTGCTTCTTCTTGTAGTATCTAAAAATGTGACCAACTTTATGAATTTGAAACAAATAAGATCACTCATACCTTTTACTTGATGATGATTGTGAAATTATTTTTCTATCTAGATAAAAGATAAATTATGTATTTTCTTCATATCTGATTCCTTCTTTGCTCTTGACTGATCTAAGTTATGATTTCTCTAAGACTAATTGCTTCTTCTTCTAAGGCTCCATGAGGACTCATTTTTGACTAACTTCCTTCTATAGTCCTTATCTCTATGACCATAATTTATACATATATAAAAATGACCATGAAATAAACTAGCATACCTTGAAGCATTAGGTTGTCTAATAGACCTTCTTGTATTGCTTTCAAAGTTTTCATTCTCCTTGACATACTCAAGTTTCTCATGCTTCTCTTACAACTTATCCAACTTAACTATAACAAACTCGTGTTCACTTTTCAATGACTTCATTTCAACCTTCAACTGATTTCACTCATCTTCTTTTGCTTTTAGAATTGTATTTGTAGTTCTTAAATGATCCTCAAGAATACTGATCTTCTCTTCATCCTCTTTGGCCTTGTTGGCCATGTCTTTCAATATATATGCTTTCAATTTAATAGACTTGATATATTCTTTATACTTATTTTCTTATTTCTTGGACATGTCTAACAAATTTACCTCAAGATAACTGACTTGTGCTTCAATACCTTTGACCATATTCCTCATTTTATGATTCCTCTTCTTCTGCTCCTTTAGTTTACCAAGTGTACTCATGATTTCAGCTTATATATCAACTTATTCTTCCTCATTTTCATCTTCTCTATTATTATGGGAAACTTATTCATCATGCATGATGTCCTTTTCTTTTGAACAACTTTCCTTGGAATCTTCTAGCTAAACCTTTAGGTCATTGATAACCTTCTCATCCTCTTTAGCATCTTTCTTCAAAGCACATATCTATTCCTCAAGTACCTTGATCATAGTCTTCCACTATTGATTCTCTTTCTTCAACTACTTAACTATCCTTGTACCTACTTAGGATCTCCTTCAAGAAGTTAAGCTTCCTTCAAAAGACCCACTCTAATACCAATTATTAGAGGCACAAGACACTAAGAGGGGGGTGAATCAATGGGCCCAAATAATCCAATTCAATTCCAATTCCTTCAAACCCTTAATCATATAATGCACACAATCATGGAGCATATAAATCATTCATAGCAATGAACAAGAGAGACAATGCAATATCAAACACATAACATATGTGGGAAACCCTCTTGAGGGAGAAAACCCACTGGAACCTACAATTGGACTACTATCCTATAATAACAATAACTAATTTAGACCAATAATAAACTGATCAAGGAACTATCATCCCTTATTATAGTGAGATTACAATCCAATAAGGAGCTACCACAACAACTAAACATTTAACAAGTTTCACCTTGTAACTATGATACAACCCCCTTATATGTTGAGATATCATAACAACACCTATGAATAAATCCACCTTTGAACTGATTTCTTCAACATCTGATGATGGAACTCTAATTATCACTCTTCACCGTTTCTCATCCTTAATCTTTAAACCTATAAGAGCACTATTATGACATCATTAATATGGCCTATAGGTCATACACACCATCATTAGTCTACTCTACCCTTCAACCCATCCATTGGTCACAAATAGCTTTCACCTTGCTTTCACTCACCATACACACTCTCTTAAACAACCTCTTGAGCATACTCACTCATTCTTCCTCTTCTAGGATTATTAGGTCCAATGACCTATGTGATCACTTCCATGAACTTGATCAAATAAGAAATTTTGATCCAATTTGCTCTTTTTTGGTCCTCACTAACTTGTACCTTCTATTTCAAAGGTTATATCCTTCACTTAGATCAACATTTACACAACAAAAACAACTAAACATTTAGTAGGTTTTACCTTGTAATTAGGATACAACCCCCTTAGATGTTGATCTATCATAACAACACCTATGAATAAATCCACCTTTGAACTGATGTCTTCAACAATTGATGATGGACCTATAATTATCACTCTTTACCTTTGCTCATTATTAATATTTAAACCTATAATAGCACTATTATGACATCATAAATATGGCCTACAGGTCATACACACCATCATTAATCTACTCTACCCTTCAACCATCCATTGGTCACACATAGCTTTCATCTTGCTTTCACTTACCATACACACTCTCAAAAACAACCTCTTGAGCATACTCACTCATTCTTCCTATTCTAGGATTATTAGGTCCAATTACCTATGTGATCACTTCCATGAACTTGATCAAATAGGAAATTTTGATCCAATTTGCTCTTTTTGGGTCCTCACTAACCTGTACATTCTCTTTCAAAGGTTTTCTCCTTCATTTAGCTCAACATTTAAAAAAGAATAAAAAATAAACATTTAGCAAGTTTCACATTGTAATTAGGATACAACTCCCTTAGATTTTGATCTATCATAACAACACCTATGAATAAATCCACCTTTGAATTGATGCCTTCAACACCTAATGATGGACCTCTAATTATCACTCTTCACCTCTGCTCATCCTTAATCTTTAAACCTACAAGAGTAATATTATGAAATCATAAATATGGCCTACAAGTCATACAAACCATCATCAACCTACTCTACCCTTCAAGCCATCCATTGGTCACACATAGCTTTCACCTTGCTTTCGCTCACCATACACACTCTCTCAAACAACCTCTTGAGCATACTCACTCATTCTTCCTCTTCTAGGACTATTAGGTCCAATGACCTATGTGATCACTTCCATGAACTTTATCAAATAATAAATTTTGATCCAATTTGATCTTTTTTGGTCTTTACTAACCTGTACCTTCCCTTTCAAAGGTTCTCTCCTTCACTTAACTCAACATTCGCACAACAAGAACAAATAAGCCAAATAGGCCTTGTACTTATACCATGTTCTTGGTATAACCCATCTTGATTGGCCAAGATTTTTACCAAACTTGTTATAAATTTTAAATATAACCTCATACATGTTAGATGTAATAACCACATACTCCTTAGGTCATCCAAATCCTTATTACCCCCAAACCACCATTAGGCCTTCATAGTCACATGTTACATGTGAGACTACTTGGATCACATTATTCCTTTACCAATGCTTAAAAAATATCAAGAATATCTCTAATATCCTCTTTATCACTCCCACATGGGTCCATGCCATATGGAACACCAACTCCACACTTGGACATACCAATTTGGTTTCCTATCTCATCAGGTCTTCATACACAGAAAATATAGTCTCAAAATTTTGAACCAAATATTCAAATATTTCACATATGATTATATCACATGGATTAACCCTTAAGGACCTCATCTATACCTCTTTGTGCATTAGACACATTAACACATGTTTTAAGCATTCAAAACAAGATACATAAAATCACCACTCATACTGGTCATATATAGTCAAAATACAATCATGCTATTTTGAATCTCTATATTTGATTAAAGGAATATCATGATAACCAATGAATTATAATAATACTTAGATAATTATATAACATATCCATTTTCATTTTCATCTTCAACTCTACTCATAATACCTTCAACTTACCTCTACAAGATGGTCACTCAAACAACCAATGCATTCAACAAACATAGTCAACTTCTATGTCTTTGTTCATAGAAAATATAGATTTTTAAAACCTTAATAATGAAAATATATGGTATTAATGGATTATAAATCACTAAAAAATAGCTAAGTCATCATGAGACATCTAAATAACATCAACATAAGCTCAAACATCCTTCCCAGGTTCTTAACAAATGAATGTCAAACACACAATCAACTTTGAACCTCAATATATTCAACTGTACATACATTAATAAATTTTAACTAGGTTTACTAGATGAAACATGGATTACTATTCAAATTTTATTTTTATAGCACCTTTGAATTCATCCTGGATCATAAGTTATGGATAAAATACAGAGCACTAGTTTTCCCCTTTTCAAAATTCAAATATTCAAATGCCAACGGTCACAGTTAAACCTTGAACACCATGATATCATCTCATTTAATTAATAATTAGATAAATAATGAACCATATATATTTTTATAATTATATCATAATTTAATTTCATTTTAACATATATCACTTTGACTCCACTCATGTCGTTAGATCAATTTGTACGATTACACATAAATCATTCGATCCTTATCCTTTACCTCTTCTCAACGTTAAACCTTGAACACTTTGAACTCATATATCTAAATAAAAATCATTGATCTATATTTATAAAAACACCCACTGACCATCAGATATTCATTTGGTCTTGATCTTTATCTCTTGCAAAATTGACTATGGGAACCATTGCAATCTGCCTAGAAGGCCAACTTTGGACCTCAATAACTTTTGTTGTGCTTAAATGCATGATATAAAATTTGGAACATATGACCTACTAAAATATGATTAACCAAAAATATATAAATATGATGCTATAAAACTCACACATGTGAGATATTATGACATCAAAATGCCTCCTTAGATTTTTCTACCACAGAGCCAACTATGCCTAGAACTACTTGGAAGGCCAACATTGCACATGCATATGTTTTGATGAACTTCATTAAATGAATTTAATATAAAATAAGCACAAAAATAAACAAACAAATATGATCAAATTCTCTTGATACCCTCACATGTTCTATATATAACACCATCAAAATGCCTATTCAATTTTTCTTGTCATATGTAAATTTGGCTAAGTGTGGGAAAATACTATCAAACTGCTTGGGAGCCCAAATTTACACTTGAACATATTTTATTTTTCTTAGTCTCATGAATTAATATTTAGTTCATAAGATATTATATCACATGTTAATTAATACATATATCAATATGCTCCTGAAACTTTCATACGTGTGAGATATGACTTTACCAAACTGCTTGACTTTGTTTGAACATAAAAACACTGTCAAAATTCCTGAAAGCCCAAACTTGCATACAAACATATTTGGATGAGATTAATTTCATGAATTTAGAATTGTACCATATAAAATTTTGGCTAATTTTATCACAACCATATGTGGCAATTATGATGTTAGCAAACTACCTACTCAGATTTTCTGCCACTAGACCCAGATTGTATAAATGAAAATAATGATGAACCAAATGAGATCCACTCATGAACACAAGAAATCAAATCATATAAAACCTCTTATAGGATCCCTTTCACATTCTCAATACTTTATAATCATCCCTAATCATATCTAAGTAGTCAAACTTTGAAGATAAACTAAGCCTCCTTCAAGCATACTAGGATAAGCACATTTCACACTTTGTTATTGTCACTTAGATTATCAAGGCACTTAATACACTCACCAGGACACCTCCATGACGTCACCAAGGAATCATTCACAAATATATAGTAATATAATACATAAATAACATGCTATCTAAATATTGATGCTTATACCTCAAATGAGCTTCAAAGAAAGGAAATCAGAATTTATAGAGATTATACTTGGATTATGGTTGGGTATATTTACAAAGATCTATGGAGTGTGTGGATAAAATAGAATCAATTTTATTTAAAAATATGACATTTTAATTAGATGGTGTTGATTTATTAGTGTTAGGTTATGGATCTAAAAGCTTCAACTGTTGCAGACATGGAGGAGGTTGCTGAGTTTCAGGGATACTGGCGTCGACAGTGGGACCGACGTCGGTCATATACAATGTAGAAGGGCAACCGAAATCGGTAGGAAGTTGGCCAACATTGATCACCTCTAGGCAAATAGGGACCAATGACGATCACCTATGGAGGTTCCAAAAATGTTCGTTACATAGACAGTTAGTTTGTTGAACCGAGTGTTTGCATGTTAAGGGCTAATTATAGTCTCGAGCTGCATGTCTAATTATTGTAAATTAAGAGTCTAAGTTATTGTTTAAGTCTAGGATCTATTTATAGACCCATTGGCATGTATTTTAATGAGTGAAAATAGAGGAAGGCAAGGAAGATCCTTCTAAGTGTAAGATCATTTGAGTTGTAAGTTGTTGCAAGCTCATGGGAGAAGATCTACATGGTAAGTAAGATCACTTTGAGATCTACTTGAAGTACTTTGAGTACTTGTGTACTGGCAGGGTTATTACTGACTGGTTGAAGAGGTGAACACCAATTTTGTCTGTGAGTTGTGTGTTGGGACCATTTTTGGTAGGAGAGTGAACTCTTGAAGAAAATTACTGTGTACACTTGAGGTGTGGGAAGCTTCTAAGAGGTGTGGAGAAGAAGTGGCATCTTCTTTATTGTATTTTCTTTCTGGATGAGTATTAATACAAGATTGTGTATTGTCTCTCATATTCTGTGTTATTTGTGAATTCTAGTTACTTGTTCATTCTGGTATAATTTCGTGTTTAGTTGCTAATACAAGGTAATCATATATACTCTTATTGGTGGAGTAGGATCCTAACAGTTGGTATCAGAGCTTTTGGTTGGGTTACTAACATGTTGTATCAGATCTGGTTAGTGTGTGTTGATTATAGGTTACTCACAGGGGTTTTTTTTTGAGTGGGAGTATAGCAATGGCAGAAGAAAGTAAGCTACGAATGGAGAAGTTTAATGACAAGAACTATCAATTATGGAGGATGTAGATTGAATATTATCTGTATCAGAAAGATTTGTACTTACCGTTGGGTGGGGTTGATTGCAAGCCCCGAGATATGAAGGATGAAGAATGGGAGGTTCTTGATCGGAAGGCTCTGGGATCTATAAGGTTGAGTCTTGCATCATTTGTGATTTCCAACTTATCACAGGTTAAGACAATGGTAGAGTTGATGGAATCTTTGGCAAATTTATATGAAAAACCCTCAGCTTCGAATAAGGTATTTATTATGAATCAATTATTTAATTTGAAAATGTTGGAAGGTGGATCTGTACATAGTCATCTTAGTGATTTCCATGGTTTGGTAAACCAGTTAAATTCAATAAATATTGTTTTTGATGATGAAATTAAGGCTCTCTTAATCTTATGCTCATTACCTAAAAGTTGGGAGAATTTGGTAATGGCAGTTAGCAATACTGCGTCTGCTTCAAAAATCTTAAAATTGGATGATGTTGTGAGTGTAATCTTGAATGAAGAGATTTGCAAGAAAAACACAGGTGAATCATCAGGGAATGCTTTGAGTGTTGAAGGTAGGGGAAGGCAAAGAGAGAAGATAGAGCATAGGAGATCAAGGTCCAAGATAGGTAGGAGATCCAAGTCCAGGTATGGTAGAATAACCTGCTGGAAATGTGGAAAGCAAGGGCACTTAAAGAGAGATTATTGGTTGGGTGAAGATCAGCATGAAGGACATGAAGAAGAAGCAGATGTTGTGGATTATGTTACACAGGATGCTCTGGTATGTTCCTTAGATAAAGTACAATCTTGGGTTTTAGATTTTGGTGCATCTTTCCATGCATTCCAAAATAAGGAATATTTTCATGAATATGTCCAGGGAGACTTTGGATAAATTTGTTTAGGGGATGGTAAGCCTTGTCAAATGGTTGGCAAAGGGAAAGTGAAGCTGAAATTGCAGACGGGCAACACATGGGTGTTGAAGGAGGTCATGCATGTCCCAGTTCTGGAGTGGAATTTGATTTCTATAAGAAGTTTGGGTGATGATGGTTGCACAGTAACTCTCACAGCGGACTCTTGGAAGGTTACCAAGGGTGCACTTATTGTAGCAAGAGGTAAGAAAGTAAGTACGCTTTATCTATCTACTTGTATTACTGATTCTCTTTCTAGGTTATCTACTTCAGCTGTAGATTCAAAGATGTGGCTTAATAGGCTTGGTCACATGAATAAGAAGGAGATGCATGTTTTTGAGTCAAAGGGTATGCTTTCAGATTTGAAAAGCATGAATCAAGATTTTTGTATGCAGAAGAAGAAGGTAACATTTCTTGAAAAATCTGATGTTCGTGACAAGAACAGGAAAGCCTTGGTTTTCAAGGAGAAGATGATAGATAGAGATCAGTCAAAGGGGCTGAAGAATTCTGAGCAGAGCAAGGGTGATTTGGATAAGGGTTTGATCCAAAAGGAGCTTGCGGGTATAAGTCATTTCTCACAAGAAAAACACAGAGACCGACGTCAATTAGAAAACTGGCATCAGTATCCAGTCAGGGACCGACGTCGGCTATGTGTAGCCCGACGCCAGTGACTCTAGACAGATAAACACCAGCATCAGTCAGGGGGAACCGATGTCGGCGATGAGGCAGTCGCATGGAACTGACGTCAGTTGGATGCAGACTAAGATGTGACAGGCATCGGTCACTAAGACAAATTTTGGGCGAACAAAAAGCTATCAAGGAGTCTCAAGCGCCCATATGGAGGACTTAAAGGGTAAGTAAGCCTCTAATTTGTCATTTCCCTTCTTTAAACTACTTGTTGCTCACTGATGGTCAAGAACTAGGAAGTTATTAAAGAAGCAGAGCAGGTAGATCTAGGAAACAGTGGGAACTTGACATGGATGAAGGATGTGATTCCTTGGAGAAGAACCAAATGGGAGTTTTTGGTGGAGTTGCTAGCTGGAAGAAAGCACTGAGAGATGAATAGATGTTCAGGATAAAGAAGAATGGGAATGGACATGTGAGATGGAAGGCCAGGGTATATGGTCTTGAATAAGCTATAAGACAATGGAGGTTTGACCATTGTGTTTCTCTTTACCAGGTTGGATAATATTAGCTACATTATCCTGTTACTGTACTATGTACTTGTTGTAGGGTTACACTTACAGGGAGTTACTGAACTAAAGGTAAAGCTAGTTTAGAAGTATGTCATGAGGAATCTAGGAGCAGCAAGATTCTTTGGCATGAGTGTGTTCTAGGGACATGGAAGGTCATAGGTTGACTTTGTTTTCGGATTATTGTGTGAGACTGGTTAGCACGCCGATGGTTGGATAGTTTTATGAACAGTGTCTCGATTCACATAATGAGGTTGAGTACATGTGTACTAAACCTGAGTTTTCCCAAGTAGTGGGAGCTGTCAAAAAGTTTGGAGCCAATCTGAGAAAGAAGCATTGGAGGGAAGTTCAGTGGAGTCTCAGGTATCTGAGAGGGACCAACAATAGGTTGACATGCTATGCAGGGTCAAGTTATTTTCTACATGGTTTGTAGATGCAGATGTGGCAGGTGATTTGGATGACAGGAGGTGCACCACAGGATTTGTGGTGGTTGGTCTTCATGAGTGATCTTGAAGAGGGATACAAAGCCAAGGGAACAAACTAGATGATGTACAGGTATAGGTATAGTTGTAGATGTTTATCTCCAAGTGGGAGATTGTTAGGTTGTGGAGCTAAAAGCTTCAATTGTTGCAAACATGGAGGAGGTTGCTGAGTTCTAGGGATACAGGCATCAGCAGTGGGACCGATGTCGGTCATATACAATGTAGAAGGGCAATTGACATCGGTAGGAGGTCGGCCAACGTTGGTCACCTCCAGGCAGACAAGGACCAATGTCGGTCACCTATGGCGGTTCCAGAACTATTTGTTGCATGGACAGTTAGTTCGTTGAATCGAGTGTTTGCATGTTAAGGGCTAATTATAGTCTCGAGCTGCATGTCTAATTATTGTAAATTAAGAGTCTAAGTTATTGTTTAAGTCTGGGATCTATTTATAGACCCATTGGCATGTATTTTAATGAGTGCAAATAGAGGAAGGCAAGGAATATCCTTCTAAGTGTAAGATCATTTGAGTTGCAGGTTGTTGCAAGCTCATGGGAGAAGATCTACATGGTAAGTAAGATCACTTTGAGATCTACTTGAATTACTTTGAGTACTTGTGTACTGACAGGGTTATTACTGACTGGTTGAAGAGGTGAACACCAATTCTATGTGTGAGTTGTGTGTTGGGACCGTTTTTGGTAGGAGAGTGAACTCTTGAAGAAAATTACTATGTACACTTGAGGTGTGGGAAGCTTCTGAGAGGTGTGGAGAAGAGGTGGCATCTTCTTTATTATATTTTCTTTTTGGATGAGTATTAATACAAGATTGTGTATTGTCTCTCATATTCTGTGCTATTTGTGAATTCTAGTTACTTGTTCATTTTGGTATAATTTCTGTTTAGTTGCTAATACAAGGTAATCATATATACTCTCATTGGTGGAGTAGGATCCTAACAATTAGAGCTCTTAATATATAAAGTGGTAACACATCATTACATAAGAAAAGCTTGTTAAAAATGGAGGGTGGACTCTCAATTTATATATTTTTCTAAATGTTTTGAGCCATTAGATGAAGATCAAGATGAATGGTGAAGGATTATTCAAAATGGGAGGTTTATAAATTAATGAGTGAGGTATGGGCCATGTAAAGTTTAATATTGATGAGACACAAGCTTATGACATGCCTTAAGAGATAAGATATTGCCTTGGGATTGAAAAATAAATTAAAAATTCATTTTTTGGGAGAGTGTGAAGATTATATTGGGATTTTAGGGGAATGATGTCATGATGTGAGGAATATTACATTTTTTGTGTTTTTAAAAATATGAATGTTCAAAAGCTATGCAATTTCTCATTATAATAAGGTTAATTATTTAATCTAGGTTAATTAACTAATGAAGAGGGATGAAATTTTTTGTGGGATTAAATATGTTTGAGGAAGAATGTTTAATAAATAAATGGAGTTAATAATGATTTGAATAAAGATGTTAGTGTGGATACTAGATAGATTATGGATCTAGGGATGATGTTAGTATAAATTTAGCTAATAGTTAAAATTGTTACGAAGTGTTTGATTTAAGTGTCTACAAGTGCATCTTGCGATGCCCATCCTTTTCATATTACACGTATTGGGACACCTTAGACTACCCATATTTTAGCCTTTGGGGCATCATATTATACATGATTTTAGGGCATCTTATAATGCCAACCCTAATTTTATTAGTTTCTTTATCTCTCATACTTACCATGAGGTAGAAATTAAGAATTTTTATTGTCTTAGAAACATAAAAATTTAGCTTAATGAAACTTCTTGAGACACACATGCTTTCATTTCACAAGCTCTTCTTAGATATAGATGTTATCATATATTTTACTTGTTATTTTTTCTCATGTTTCTTTGATTTTATTTACATTTTATTTAATTTCCCTTATTTTTGGATGATGATTACTTACACCATTTTTTCCTTTTTGGTTCTTTGAAATTTTACTTTTGTCCTTTATTTCTCTTGTGGCTATCAAGTATCACCTTTGGGTTTTATATCATTTTTACTTACACCATTTTTTCCTTTTTGGTCCTTTGGTATTTTTACTTTCAGCCTTTGTTTCCCTTGTGGTTCTTAGTAGCACATTTGGGTTTTTATTTGATCACATCTTTATCATTTCCACTTAGTCTCCTTATGATTTTTTGGCCTTTATTTACTTTCTCCCTCTTTTGACATGATCACTTACTTCCCCCTCTTTTGGAATGATCAATTACTTTTCCCCTCTTTTGGGAGGATCTTATACTTCCTCCTCCTTTGGGATGAACACTTAATTTCCACCTCTTTTAGACATTTACTAATTTAATTAGAGATTATGATAGATCAAATATATGTTAGCATGGCTTCCCTAGTGGCATGCCTATCATAGCATAAACTTATCCATTTTGAACCATTGATTTCCATATTTGTGATTAGCTAAGAGCACATTATATATTGTATAATTTTATTACATGGATGGATCTTCCATGATCCCCATTTTCCCCCCTTTCCTTTCTCTTGAGGGACACATATGTTAGTTTTGAGGTTGTAATACTACTTATGGTCAAGTATATGAGTCTTTAGGCACCATATTGTTTAGGTTATCTCCTCTCATGTTCAAGTGTAATCTCTCTTATGTTAGATAAATATTTCACTCATGTTTGGTTTTTCAAATCTTTATGGAGGAGGAACTAAAAAATACAAAATATTTAAAATCCATATCATAAGAAAAGGAAAATTATATCTTAAAAGTCAGATCACGTCAAAATATGTGATATTTATTTGGCACTTCTCCCATATTAGTCAAATCTAAAATTCCATTGTTGTCATTCTAATAGAGCTAAGGTCCATAAGGGTATGGTAGGCCAATATATTGGGTTAAGAGGTCTCATATCATTACATCAGTATATCTTCCTACATTTTAGTGCCACTCATACTCTAACATAATTACCCAATCTTTTAAGTAGGTTGAGGACTCTATAAGGGATCTTGAAGAACACAAAACATGTTATGTAAAGCTAGGAATATTTTAATTTCATAAATATAGACTTCATGGGATGATATATGTAATTCACTTGATATCCCAAGCTTTATGTTCACTAGTAAAACTGCTCTAGGTCCTTTATGTCAATAGTTCTCATCCTTGCTCACTTTTATAGAGTGTCTCATTCCCACTAAGGATTTATAATTCACCCATGTGGCACCATGCATTACCTATTTACATAAAATTATCCTCGAAATCCCCCCCATGGGTATCAATTTAGATGATTACATCCTTGATCACATTTACCTACTTAAGCCTCTTGGCTATTAGTTTGTGAGTTGCATTGAAACACCTCAAATAGGACTAATCCTTCCTCATAAACACCCATTCAAATTTGATTTCCACACCATATCATTGTCATACTTTTCATATATTTAGGTGGTTGTATTTTCATAGATTTAATTTTAGATCAAGTACTCAGCTTGAGTTGTCATTCTTTAGATATTTTCATTTTCATTTATCCATTATGTTCTTATTCAATTTTTTGTTGATTTCACTTATATTACATGGGACATTTTGCATACTTACATGTATTTATTTGTGTTTGACTTAATATAATGGCTTAAATTTTGAATTAAATTAAATTTTCTATCATTTATGTGTTCTTAATGTTTGTTTTGACATCATTATCTTACATGGGATCGCATTTCTTCACTTACATATCTTTGCTTGAGATTATTACATCTATATTTCATTAAATTACAATGTTTTAAAAAATTTACATAATTTAGTGTGTTTTACATTAATTTTCATATTCTTAGATTTTGTTCTTTTTAACCATGCATATACTCACTTTTTATAGAAAATAACAAGACATACGTCACATTAACATTCAATTTTTTACATCCTTTAGTTATTTAAAATGAGATTCACTTATTCACCCATCCCTTTATTTCCATAGGTTATTTTCACAAACTAAAATAATCCTTATAATCCTAATGAGATAGATAAATTTTAGGTACTAACGTAATATATTTGTATATATTTGGCATTTTATCTTATTTTTTAGGTTTTGCCTCTTATTTTACACATTATGTGCCTTCTATCATCTGCTACATACACAACATTTTATACACTTGGAAAGGTAATTCAATGTAAATATATGGTAGTTTTAGTAATGCATTTATTTATGTATTTCATTTATTGTTTTTTTTTATGTTATTTATTGAAGAACTATCCCATTGTACACTATTATGACACATGATGAGCTTTAGGTGGGGCATATGTATATACATAATATTTTTCACTTTATCATTTACTAATGCTTTAACTTAAAATGAATTTTCAAGCATCAATCTCATTGATTACATACCTTAAAGGGTGAAATGAGAAATGGGTGGGCATGTTTGTGGTTTTTTACAATAGATGATGCTATCTATATCATGATCATATAATTCCTAATACTAGCTTAGTTTCTTTAGATTTATCTTGGTACCTACCTCCATCCATTTTATCCTCATGTAGTTATATAATTTTCCTTATACCCTATGGAATCAATCAATCACATACTATCTATTTAACACCTTTTCCATTCTTACTGTATCGGCCAACATGATGTAGTTCTAAGCTAAGCCCATTTTTTCCATTCATACTTTATCAACCTAGCTGATATCATTAGTTTTTAAATTGACATATTTTAATTGTATTATCTTGGATTATGTGATTCAATTAGTTATTAGGGTTGGTTTTGTATGTTATATTATTATTTGTGTGTGTAGGTGTCATATTTCATTCCAAAAAAATTTGTATACAGTTTATTTGCTTTGATTTTGCTCACACTTATGCCCTACGTCATATTGAGAAGAGTCAAGTCTAAAATATTATCTTAAAGGAAGATTATCTTATGCAAGTCTTGGAGATTAAATAGGAAGAGTCGTTGGGAGTATTCTTAGGTATTTTATAAATCATTTTAAATATTCAAACAACAACAAAAAAAAACTTGCAAAACTCCATTATCCCAGGTAGATATTGAGGTTCAACAGGTCGACTCCAAGGAAAGCATTTATAACCCTATACTCTTTCATTTATTTAATTAGTAGATTATATGTTACTTGTTTCTTATTAAATGTATATGTGTGAATTCTTGTATAAGTTATCTCTAAACCTAATATTGGTGTGGCTATAAGATTTATTAAACTTCCCAAATTCTATTTTAGGCTGCCTATACCCCCATTTATCTATCATGGTGCCTTACCCTTTATGATCATTCTAGCCCTTCCCCTTTAGTTTAATTTACTTGAATTACAAGCTTACTTTCATTTCTTGTTATCAATCAATTAATTTCATATAGGTCTAGTTAAAGTGATTTCCTTGTGGCATATGATTAGGCTTTGGTGTCCTTTCCTCTTGGTATTTATAATATAGAAAACCTTCTTGTAGGCTAATCCTATCCCATGCATACACTTTATTCATGTAGTGTATTTCCACCTATGTCTAGGCATGTATTCATTCTAAAATTTATTTTGAACCTACTAATGTTTATCTTTCTATTTATTATAATATCTTTAATTCTTCTACTTATTATAAAAATTATATATTTGGTTTTCAAATTATTCATTCTTATCAACATTATTCTACTTGTTAATTTATTTACAATTCCCAATATGTCTCTAAAGTTATTTTTATTTAACCATATTTTTATTATAATGCTTCTTATGTTACTTTAGATTTTTATAATCCTTCTTCTTTGTAAAATTATTCTATTCCAACCTATTCTACCTTCATTCTACTCTAAATCCAAAATAACTACTACTATGAATAAATTGTATGAATTAAAAAAAATAGATTAAGGCTCTTTCCCAAGGGTCTAAAAAGAATAAAAAGGTATGATCACTTCTAATAAAGTTCTTCTTAATCCCTTGGCTTGTGACCTAATTTCATACCTATTTACAATATTTTTTTTGGATCCAAAGTTTGAATAGTTTAATGGAAAATGAGACCTTTATCATTATATTATATATTTATATATATCTTTCTTAAATTTTTCCCATAATGATAAATTTAAAAGAAATATATGTCAAAGGATGTTGAAGGATTATGCAATTGATCGATTTAATGCTTTTTTGTGTGGATCCATCCATTATTTTAAAACATTAGTTGATGAATTATTAACTTATTTTTCAATTAGTATTACACTAATAGGTTATATGTGCATAAATAACTAAACTAAAAAAGGATAAAATGAGACTATTAACGTGTATGTACTTAGATTTGAATACTATAATTTCCAAGATGGATTATGAACTACTAGATAGTGAGATTTAAAGTATATTTTCTCATAGTTTATTTCCAATTATTAAGGACAAAGTGGTTTTCAACACTTACCATTATTTTGATGATATATTTCATAAGGTTATATAATTTGATATTTAACATGCATAAACAATTATATACCACTTAATGTGATTTATCAAATATTAAGTGCACTTGTTTTATTGGATCTCATATAATCATAAGATAATATTGAATCTTTTTAAGTGATTGAATTAGTGTATTGAGTTATTAAAATATAAAAAAACATATTGTATCAATGAATTATGAATGTAAACAATTATGAATAGAAAATGAGAAATAAGAATTACAATTGATACAAAATATTTTAATTTGGAAACCATAATGTGAATAAAACCAATTAAAAGTGAAAATAGTTCAACTTTTATTTTTCTATCAAAACACAATTTTAAAATAGTACATTAATAGAATAAATACATAAATAATATTAATTTTTGTTCACTTAACTCACTCTTTTCACCTTTCTTCTTACCTTTACATCCAACTAGAACCACTAACTTTGAATTTCACATTCATATTTATTAACTTGGATTTTTTCTTCCTATTTACCATGCTCTAGAAGTGTCCTTTTATACATTAGGACTTCAAAACAAAAAAAATAAATAGACACCATATTTATACCATTATAAATTTATTAATAGGAATGATTGTCAATTTTAACATAAAAGAATCACCAGGGTGGTTGTATAAACACCACCCTTTCTACAATAAATACTCACTTATGATAAATACTCAATTTTCCCCCATATGATCTCTAGTTGTATGATGGAGATATTTTGTTTTTTATGATTATTAGGGATCATACCTCTTTTTCTATTAGGATTTTGGTTCAAAATATTTTAGTAGTTGAGAAGGTGTGGGAAGAATTCTCTAAATTTCTACTTGACCAATTTTGTTGCCTTTGTGTCTTCAATTCACCACCTAAAATAACCCCTACCTAAGGAAAATCTCATTTTACACAATCTTTCTACTACATCAACCCAGTTGAACTTGTTGGGAATTAAATGCATGTTATGAAGATCTGTCGGCACAAGCTAATGTAGTTTGAGGCTTAATAACTCTATTTACTACCAAACAAGGTCAACTTGGCTGACCTTGTTAGCTAAATTCTTAGGAGGGTTTAGGGTCACTCCTTGGCTATAAATACCCCATTAACTTCATTTATAAATAGAGGATCATTCATTATGTGTCATTATTTCTCAAAAATCTAATTATACTATCAATGGGATGTTTTCATTACATAGGCTTATTTTGTCTTGAGAAGTAGTACTTGTCTTGAGGAGTTCTTGGATGCATAGGAAAATTCTTGTAGCCTAGAGCTAAATTATATCAGAGGATTCACCAAGGTCTGAATAATGAGGATGCACGAGTCGTGGTTGCATGGGACAAAGCAAGTGAATACCACAAAATGCTAAAGTAAATGAAATCAAACAAGAGACAATTGCATAGACAATTTGGAGAAAAGCCAATATTCCATTAACATGAGATGGCCATAATGAAGAATACATATAGGAGAGCTAGTAAGTAACTCCTCCACAAATGGTGGTCAAAGCACCCCAAGAATAGACTATAACTCCTCCACAAAAGGTGGCAACAAGGTGCTAAGAATAGAGAAGTAACTCCCATACTTGGAATAGCTGGTCAAAGGAGTTACTTATGACATTCTTATGACACCTATGACACATCTATGACACACATCTCCACATAAGCTAGCCTATCCCACAAATATAGGAAAACTCTATGTATGCACAAATATATAATATTACCTAATTAAATAATAGGGAAAAGTAAAAACCTACACTAACACTCCCCCATAAGCACAGCTTAGGTGGGCAGTGTGGAAATGGGTCTCGGCAACTAGGCCTGATGAGATACCCATGTACAAATGCAATCTCCCATAAGATAGAGAAAAGGAGAAAACTCGTAGGAAAAAACTCCCCCCAAAAGAGAGACATAAAAGAAAGGAAGAGGCTAGTGGGCCCCCCTGAAGATGATGCTGCTATAGATATGGACCGCACCCCAAGAAGAGCTCGTAGATGAATGAACTTGCTCTTGGTGAAAGGTTTGGTGAAGATGTCTGTAACCTACTTTGAAGACTGGAAAAATATCAAGTCAATGACCTTACTATGAATAAGCTCCCGAATGAAATGCATGTGAATCTCTATGTGCTTGGTCTACTGGTGCTGAACCAGATTCTTACAAATCTGAATTATACTCTGGTTATCACAATAAATGATGGTGGACTGCCTAATAGGAATTCCAAACTCAAAAAGTATCCCCTAAAGCCAAATAGCCTTAGTAGCTACATTAATATCTCCCTTGTACTTTACCTCTATGGATGATATAGCAATAACATTTTGCTTCTTGCTAGACTAACTGATAGGACCAAAACCTAGAGAGAAACTATAACTAGAAGTGGACTTGCGAGTCTGTGAATCACCAGCCTAGTCTGAATCTGTATATCCAACCAAGTCAACCTATATGCCAAATCTATAATAAATCCCATATCTATGTGAACCCTGTATGTAATGCAAAATCCTCTTAGTTTCTTTCCAATGCAGCTCATGAGGTTCTTGCATAAATCTAAAGACAAGTCCCACTACATATGATATGTCAAGCCTGGTGTGAGTCAAGTAGATAACACTGCCAACAAATTATCGATACCGAGTGACATCAACTAATAGTGAAGAATATTCAGCCTCAAGCTCGACTCCTGATAGAAAGGGAGTCAGAGATGGCTTACAATCAGCCATGTGAAATTGAGACAATAAATCAAGAGCATACTTAGGTTGTGTAAGATAAATCCCTAAATTTGACTGTGAGATCTCGATGCTAAGGAAGTAGTACAAAAAACCCAAGTTTGTCATGTCAAATCTATCCTAGAGAGATGCCTTCACTGCTGCAATAGCTGATGAAGAACTCTCGATGATCAAAAGGTCAACATATGGAAATAAAATCAAGAGTGAATCATCCTACCATAAGAAGTAGACATTGGGGTCAGAATGGCACCTAGTGAAACCCACTGTGAGAAAGAAGGAATCCATCTTGGCATGCCAAACTTGAGGGGCCTATTTGAGGCCATAGATATATTTCCTAAGTCTACATACTAAGAAAGAATCCTAAACAAATCCTAGCAGCTACATTATGTAGATCTCCTCCTCTAGGTCTCTATGAAGAAAGGCACTCTTCACATCCATTCGGTGCACATCCCAACCATGTGTTGCAGCAATAGCCAAGGTGAGTTGGATAGAAGTCATCTTTGTAATGGGTAAAAAGGTCTCTGAGTATTCAATGCTTGCCACCTATGAGAAACCCTTGGCGACCAGTCATGCCTTGTATTTATCAACTAACCCATCTATTGCAAACTTGGTCTGATATATCCACCTACATCAAACCATCTTCCTTCCCTTAGGAAGTGAAGTCAAGTCCCAAGTTTGATTTTTGATTAAGGAAGAATATTCTTCCTCCATAGCACTATCCCACTCAAGTACTCCCAATGCCTCTCAAAAAGTTTATGGATCCAAAACTGAAGTAAAGAAGGCATGTGGATTTCTCTGAAAATCCCCCCTAATTTGTCTATCATCTGCAGGATCTCCTGCCCAAGTGCCAACACTCTCAAGTGTCTGTCTGGCCCAAAGTGGCCTGGAAGTGGGTGAGTCAGGTACTAACTCATCATCCTCTAATTGACTAGAGGTGGATGACTCTGCATCACTATCCTCACTATCTAAACTCGAAGAAGAAGAAGAAGTTTTTGGCTCAGGAACCTACTGTGGCTGATCTAAATCTAAGAAATCATCATGAAGAAGTAGATTCGATGAGTGAGAAGAAGTGCCAAGTGTTGAGTCTCTAGGACTCTCCTAAAAATGGACACTTCTCTCAATGAAAAACTTATGAGTGTTCAAATCTAGAAGGTGATACCCCTTAATACCATCTAGATATCCTACAAAGATTCAAGGCTTGGACTGGCATTCCATAGCTTTGTGTTTCTTCTTTAGTATGCAAGCCATGGCTAGGGATCCAAAAACCCTAAGGTGCTCAACATCAAGTTTCCTTTTATGCCAAGCTTCAAAGGGTGTTATCCATTTTAAAGCTTTATGAGGAACCTTGTTTTGAATGTAGCAAGCACAATTGATCGCTTTGGCCTAGTACTGTGGTGCTAAGGATTTGGAGTGAATCAAATAGCTACCCATCTCTTTCAAGAACCTATTTTTGTGTTCTGCAACCCCATTTTGTGAAGGAATGTAAGTGACTATGTGCTACAAATCAATCCCCTCTATGGTGCAAAACTGCTCAAACTTGTTGCTAACATACTCCCGTCCATTATCAGTTCGAAGAACCTTGATGGATTTCTCACTCTGTTTCTCAACAAGAGCCTTGAATTCTAGAAATTTTTCAAACACTTCAGACTTTTGTTTGAGAAAATATATCCAAGTGTACCTAGAAAAATCATTAATGAAAGTGAGGATGTACTTGGCTCTTGTGAAAGATGGTTTAGGAAAGGGTCCCGATACATCATTGTGGACTAACTCCAAAGGTTGTGAAGTCCTCCAATCTTTGCCTTTGTCAAATTTTGCTTCAGGATGCTTCCCTAGGGAGAACCCCTCACAAAGTCCTTTTGAGAATTGGACACGAGGCAAGCCAATGACCATGTCATGTTTGCAAAGCTGCTCAAGGTAGCGGTAATTAAG
This sequence comes from Torreya grandis, assembly GCA_037957365.1. Taxonomy (NCBI): domain Eukaryota; kingdom Viridiplantae; phylum Streptophyta; class Pinopsida; order Cupressales; family Taxaceae; genus Torreya; species Torreya grandis. Next base: position 39,966 of record JARHVA010000181.1, on the reverse strand, counting down.
GTGGCTAAACCACTCATGCCATAATTTGCTAACTCCATCTGAATGAGTCAGCAATGTTGCTGTAGAAGAATCAGGTGCAAAATGTGAGAAGGTGTATAATCTTGCTTGGTGATTTACCCTACCCACTGCCACTGTAGTATCACTATGCAACTCCTTGATAGCCACTAAAACTGGTGAAAACTCAACTCTCATGCGCCGACCAATGTGATTGATTTGGTACACTAATAGGAGATTGGTTGAAAGAGAAAGAACACTTAGAACATTATTGAATGTTCTTCCTTCCATTTCAACTGACCCTCTCCCTATAATGGAAACTGATGTGTCATCACCCAAACTAATTAAAGTCATGCTATAAGGCTCTAAAGATGAAAAATCAACTAGGGAAGAGCCCATGTGGTGAGAAGCACCCAACTCAATGACCCATGATGATGTAGAAGTTGTTGTAGCTACAAGGGCCTTTCCCTTTTCTTTCTCCTTACCCTTGCCTTTTGCCTTAGTATAATCTTGGGTAGATGAATTCTACTTGATGGAATCAAGAACACCTATGTTGGGTTTCTCTAGAAGATGAGTTAGGTGATCTATTTGTTTCTTCATGCATTTGTGTTCATCATGCCCTGTCTTTTTACAATAGGCACACTTAACATTCTCCTTCTTAGGTTTAGCATTGGAGGAGGAAGACTCAGTGTTGTTTTTGGCAGGATTGTTGTTTTCTTTCTTCTTCTCCTAGTCCTTGTTCTTTTTCTTCTTCTCCTTTGTTGAATTCTTATCCTTACCATTTCCAGCTATCAAGGCTTGGGGTTGAGTAGACTTCATTGTGTCCATTTAAATTAGCTTATCTTGCTCTCTAGTCAAGTTGACAATGAATGAATCTAAAAAAGGCATTTTCCATGTAGTGCCAAGGGCACTTTTTGTGGCATGGAAAGTGGAGACAAAGACTGAATAGCTTTGACATAACTTAGTGAGAATAGAAAGGATGAGTTGATCATATTTCTTCTCTATTCTAAATTATTTCAATTTCAATCTAAGGGCCTTAAACTTAGTGAATAAGTCTTATAGGGTGTCAAAGTTGCTAGGACTTAGACTTATGAGTTCATTTTCAAGCTCATGACCTCTCATCTCATCAAGCTTCCCAAATAAGACTTATAAAATGTCCCATATGTCTTTGGGAGTCTTGGAAGTTCTTAAATGGAAGAGAAATTTTAGATATGTGGACAAGCTCAGTAATCCATAGGCTTCATCACTACGGTTGTACCACTTGACCTTTCAGCATCAGTGTTGGGTTCTACTTCAGTACCCATGGTGTTCCTATACAACCCTTTACTTCTAAGAATGATTGACATTTTAACCTTCTATTCATGATAGTTGAAGGGTGTTAGGAGTTTAAGTTGAAAAGAATCCATTTTAAGCTGAATTTAGGTGAAGTTGTGTTGATTGCAAGTTGTGAAATTATGCAGAAAGGAGAATGAAAGCAAAGATTGCAAGTGCTGAAAAGCAATCACACCACCCTAAAATGTTGAGCTCCCCCCAAATATGCAATTGCACACTCAAAATATCTCTATCTCAGCTGAGAATGTGTCTTAGATTAATTAGTGCAAGACTTTAAGCAAACAGGACGTTGGACTTAGCTGAAAATGTGTCCCAAGAGACCCAAATTTTAGGGATTTTATAAACTAGTGCATTTTTAACAAATAACAAGCCTATGCTATGGAGAATTAAAATACAAAAAACTTTTGTAAAAAATGGCACCTGAATCCGAGCTACTGTTTGCAAGATATTAAAGATTCAATTTCTCGTAAACTAGTGTTTTTGCAAAAAATATCACTAAAATATTTTAAAAATGCCTGTTTTGAGAGAGAAAGTGGCCTTCCAACCACTCATTAGACTTGACACGGAGTGATAAATTTAAATGATGTATTTTTGAGGTAGAATTGGCCTCCTACCAACCCAGGCCTCACCCTTTGTCTTCGATAGGCAAATATACAAGTTTAAATTTAAACCCCCAAATTATCAAAACTTAAAAATTGTCTAAAATACTCAATACTCAGTCAAATTGACTGATTTTTTTTGGACAAGTCAATTTTAACTGAATACTTAAAGTAAAAGATAGAATTTAATTGATTTCCAAGTATTTAAGGGCCCACATGGGATGCCAAACAAGGAGCGGGGTGCCAAAGTTTGAGGAAAGAGCAGATTTAAATTTGCTGGGCAAAAAAAATAGCAAAGACACTGAATTGAGAGATATCCACATAGACCTCAAAGATCTCAACGTTTCCCTCAAAAAAAATTCTATGCACCACTGCCACTTTTACGTGCCTCTAAAGTAGTAGATTTAATGCAAAGGAGACAAAAGTTCCATCATTTCTTCTTGGAGTATGATGCCAAAAAGAGTGGATCCGCTGCTTAAATCTGAAATGCAGGGTTATGTAGGTGAGAAAGGAAACTTCCAGCACTTTCTTTCCAATGATAAGCTTGTTATCATAAGCATGGAAGCTTAAATAATAGATCCAAAGCTTAAAAAAGCTATCTTTTGACGCCAGATCTGAACCTTTCCAAGCTAAAAAAACCCTAAAAAAAACCAAGTTTGGATCTCTTTCCCATGTAACACATAGAGAAAGCTTCAATTCCTTGCTACAAGCAAAGAAACAAGTAAGATATCCCCATTGCTTCAAAGAAATAGGGAGAACTAGCAATATCTCTTGGAAATTTTCAAATTTCACAAAAAAAATGCCTTAACAAAGCTCTAGATTTCAATGAAAGCAATAGCAAAATAGACAACCAGTTACCGGGGTGGCTTTGATACCATATCGGAGGATTCACCAAGGTCTAAATAATGAGGATGCACGAGTAATGGTTGCATGGGACGAAGCAAGTGAATACCACAAAATGCTAAAGTAAATGAAATCAAACAAGAGACAATTGCATAGACAATTTGGAGAAAATCCAATATTCAATTAACATGAGATGGCCATAATGAAGAATACATATAGGAGAGCTAGTAAGTAACTCCTCCACACAATGGTGGTCAAAGCACCCCAGGAATAGACCGTAACTCCTCCACAAAAGGTGGTGACAAGGTGCTAAGAATAGAGAAGTAACTCCCATACCCAGAATAGCCAGTCAAAGGAGTTACTTATGACATTCTTATGACACCTATGACACATCTATGACACACATCTCCACATAAACTAGCCTATCTCACGAATGTAGGAAAATTCTACGTATGCACAAATATATAATATTTCCTAATTAAATAATAGGGAAAAATAAAAACCTACACTAACAAATTATCCTTATGATGATTACAATCCACATAAACATATTTCAAATCACCATTAATCAAGGGAGATATTGAGGCATTATGGGTTCCGTTCAATAAGGTAATTACATTCCTAGCCCTTAATATTTTGATAAATAGATGTTGTAGAATTGATGGATTGAATTGTATCTCTCCTTGCTTATAATATTTATATGTTATGATAGATATAATTATATTTACTTTCTTTTAATCTCCCCCAACTATGCCACAAGATTTAGTGAGCACTAGATTAGCTTGCATATTCATTTACTATATTAATTTGCATGTTCATTTCATAGATTAGCTTGTTTACTATTATTAAAATCATAATACCTAGCTAGGGTTATCACAAAATGGAATTTAACTAGAGGCCTTGTGTCAGGAACCTAGAACAATAAACATGCTCCGAGGCCTACTTAGTCAGGATCTTGCTCTACCAATTAGAGCACATATGATTACTTCTTCTATTAGCAACTAAACACAGGATTTAACCAGAATCAATAAGTAACTAGAAATATGAAACAACACAGGAATTGAGAGACAATACACAATTGTATTAATAATCACTCAGAAGAATATACAATAAGGAAGATGCCACTTCTTCCTCCACCTCAAAGGATCGCCATGCCTCAAGACCTTCTTCCCTCTCTCTCGGTCACAACAATCAACTCCAATATAGAATTGATGTTCACCTCTCCAACCAGTCAGTAACGCGCTACCAGTTCACCAAGTACACAACCATACTCCAAGTAGATCTCTTGCTCTCTGCTGCTACCTGCAAATCACTAGACCTTACTCACCATGTAGATATCTCTACACCCCTGAAGAACCCTTGTCCTTGCCTCACCAAGTCCTTATGATTATTCAACCATTACCCCGGTGGATCAGCTCCTTGACCTTGTAGACCTTGCAACTCTCCCTGATCATACACACTCAGCACCCCTTTGGAACTAGGAGGAGCTACACTAGCTCTCTCTAAAAGCTCTATGGATTTCTAGCACACATTTACAATACAACCCATGAGTCCATATATAGATCTCATGCTTACAATAATTAGACTAACCTAATTACAATAATTAGATGCGCAACTCAAGACTAAGACTAGCCTTCAACATGCAAACTAACAGTCCAAAAATAGACTCTCCGAGATCCACATGCAAATTGCCTATTCATGCACAGGCTGCCGACATCGGCTCCTCCATGACCGATGTCAGCCGACTGGTAACCAATGCCGGTTGCTTACTCACTGCCATATGACCAACGTCTGTTGATCAGACCGAAGCCGATTTCCTTGCAATTGATTTTGCAACTCCCCACAACTCTGCATCCTCCATAACTTCTCTTATTTGCATCCTGGTGAAGCTTTTAGCTCCATAACCTAACAATCTCCCACTTGGAGATAAATAGCTGCACCTGTACCTATACCTATACACCGTCTAAATTATTCCCTGGCTTGTATCCCTCTTCAAGATCAATCCTGAAGACCAACCACCACACAATCTGTGATGCTATACCTGTCATTCACGTAACCTCCCACATCCGAACCTACATATCCATGTAGTGAAGAACTTGACCCTGCATAACAAGAATCCCTGCTGCTAGTCCCACTGAACTACCCTCCAGTACTCCTTCCTCGAATTGGCTCCATACTTTCTGACAACCCCCACTGATTGGGAAAACTCAGGTCTACACTAGACCTCATGTGATTTTAAACCCTGTTTCAAGCTAGGCTTGAACTGTCCAGCCATTGGTGTGCTTTCTGATTCTGCATCCTGCGTAATGAACCTCGGCAACACCATCTTCACATCAGCTCCCACTGGAGATAAAATATCCATGTCTCCTGTGCCAAAGAATTTCACTGCTCCAAATTCTTCCTGACATACCTCTGAACTAACCTTACCTTTAGCTCAGCAAAACCCTGTATGTACAAAACCTGCTAACAAACCATCCACATACAGTAACAGGATAATGTCATGACTCATCATCTACCTGGTAAGAACAAACACAATAGTTACATTGACATTGACTGAAGCCGTGCTTAGTTATCCACCTGTCAAAACCTGTACCACTGTCCTGCAGCTTCTTCAAGACCATATGCCTTGGCCTTCCATCTCATGTATCCATCCACTATGTTCTTTAACTATGGGAATCCATCTGTCTCTCAGTGCTTTCTTCCAGCTGACAACTCTACCAATGAATACCTATTTGGTTCTTCTCCAAGGACTCACACTCCTCATCCATGCCAAGCTCCCACTGTATCTAGATTCTACCTGCATTGCCTCTTCACATCTTCCTAGTTCTTGACCATCAATAAGCAATATAAAGAAGGTGAACAATGAATATGAGGTTCACTTACCCTTTCTAACCTCGACAGAGCATTTGAGACTTGTTGATAGCTTGTTGTCTGCCCAATATCCGTTCCAGTGACCGATCTCGGCCATCTCCCAGTCTACTCCCGATCGATGTCGATTTCCTGCACTGACCCTAACTACCGACGTCGTCTCCCTGGCCGACGCTGGTATCCTTTCTGCCAATGTCAGTTCCTTCATGATCGACATCGGTCTTCTTGTTGCCGATGTCGATTATTGTATGACCGATGCCGATACCTATGTTCGTCTTTGAGTGATAACTTTTTACCCGCGAGCTCTCCATGGATCAAAGTCCTAATCAAATCAACCTTGCTCTGCTCAGAATAATTCAGTTCCCTTACCTGATCTCTATCCATCATCTCCTCCATGAACACCAAGGCTTTCCAGTTCTTTAGCTTGTCAAAAACATCTATCTTCCGCTTCAAAACCGGCATTCTCCTTCTACATATGTGACTAAGCCTACAAAGCCACATCTCTATAATAGAAGGTGAATCAGTAATATAAGTAGATAGATAAAGGATACCTACTTTCTTACCACCATCTAATTCAAGTGTATCCACTGTGAGAGTTACAGTGCATCTCTCATCACCCAAATTTCCTAAAGAAATTAGACTCATCTCCAAGACTGGTACCTGCATGACTTCCTTCAACCACCGTGTGTCATCCATCTACAATTTCAGCTTCACTTCTCCTTTGCCAATTCTTTGGCAAGGCTCACCAGCTCCTCTCCCTAGGGTTGCATGGAAAGAGGCAACATAATATGTTATCCAAGATTCAACTTCATCCAAGAAACCTCCCAAAGCATCCTGTGCAACAACACCTGCAACATCTACATCTTCAGTTCCTTCATGCTGATCTGCTACCAACCAACAATATCTTTTTCCCTGCTCTTTCTTTCCATCAATCAGACCATTCATGCTATTCAATTTTCCAATTTGTAGCTTACTTCCTTCTACCATTGCTATACTCCCACTCAATCAGAAACCCCTGTGAGTAACCTGTAATCAACAAACACTACCAGATCTGAAACCACCTGTTAGTAACCCAACCAAAAGCTCTAATACCACTTGTCAGGAACTTAGAACAATAAACATGCTCTGATGCCTACTTAGTCAGGATCTTGCTCTACCAATTAGAGCACATATGATTACTTCTTGTATTCGCAACTAAACATGGAATTTAACTAGAATCAATAAGTAACTAGAAATATGAAACAACACAGGAATTGAGAGACAATACACAATTGTATTAATAATTACTCAGAAGAATATACAATAAGGAAGATGCCACTTCTTCCTCCACCTCAAAGGATCGCCACGCCTCAAGACCTTCTTCCCTCTCTCTCGGTCACAACAATCAACTCCAATATAGAATTGATGTTCACCTCTCCAACCAGTCAGTAACGAGCTACCAGTTCACCAAGTACACAACCGTACTCCAAGTAGATCTCCTGCTCTCTGCTGCTACCTACAAATCACTAGACCTTACTCACCATGTAGATATCTCTACACCCCTGAAGAACCCTTGTCCTTGCCTCACCAAGTCCTTATGATTCTTTAACCAGTACCCCGGTGGATCAGCTCCTTGACCTTGTAGACCTTGCAACTCTCCCTGATCATACACACTCAGCACCCCTTTGGAACTAGGAGGAGCTACACTAGCTCTCTCTAAAAGCTCTATGGCTTTCTAGCACACATTTACAATACAGCCCATGATTCCATATATAGATCTCATGCTTACAATAATTAGATGCATAACTCAAGACTAAGACTAGCCTTCAACATGCAAACTAACAGTCCAAAAATAGACTCTCCAAGATCAACATGCGAACTGCCTGTTCACGCACAGGCTGTCGACATCTGCTCCTCCATGATCGATGTCAGCCGACTGGTAACCGATGCCTGTTGCTTACTCACTACCATATGACTGACGTCGGCTGATCAGACCGAAGCCAGTTTCCCTACAACTGATTCTGCAACTCCCCGCAACTTTGCATCCTCCATAGCTTCTCTTGTTTGCATCCTGGTGAAGCTTTTAGCTCCACAACCTAACACCTTGAAAATATCTCCTTTGCCATTGCGTGATAAGAGATCCCTTAGTGTAAGTTTAATGGATCCATTATTGGTCATGAACACAATATAACAAAGTTTTACTATGTAGTTTGTTAATTGATTATCTTCTCTAAGCTTAGATATTACTAAGTAGGATAAATTTTAGATATATCTTATTTCATTTCAATACATTTTGGTGAAATTGATTTGAGCCTAACCCTTGTAATTTTATTTTATTTTATAGACTACTAGATCGATCATATCAACCTAGTTTAACATTTTGTGTGCAGGTTTCTATACTTCATCAAGCTTGTCAACCTAGTTTAGCTCTTTGTGTAGGTTTGTTTATCTTCATCAAACTAGTCAACCTAATTCAACCATATGTTTGTGTTTTTTCCAACTAGGTTAAGCTTGTCAACCCAATTTAGACTTTTGCATGTGAAATTTCTAGTTCTAGATAACTAGATCAAATTGAACAACCCAATTTATTTTTATACCTTTTGTATCTAACCGAATCAATCTGATCAATTCTTTTCTTTTCTACATTTCTTTTTATAACTACATCAATTTGATCGACATAGATATATCATTTTATTTATACTAGGTTGAATGACTTGATTATATTTAATAATCACATTTTATACCTTTACATGTTTTAATTTTCACCTGGATGACCTAGTTTAAAATCATAACTCAACATCTTTAGGAAAACTAGTACATCGACATGGTCGACTCTTTCTTATCTACCAGGTCCTCTCTAACCAGATTAATATTTTCACTTTATCAAATTTTAAGTAAATTTATTTTCTCACCTTTTATTCAAAATTTAAATTTTAGTATAGTATTTATGAGTTTTTCAATTATGTAAAAGTAGACATCTACAATCAACTAGGTCAAATGACTCGACCTAGTTTTATTTCTTTTTTCTTCATAAAAAACTAATTCAACTTACTCAATTGTGTTTGCTCTAGCATGTCTTTGCAACAAACTGGGTTGATCAACTCGACTCTATTTTTTTTTATATTCAACTTGGTTGACCATCTTGACCTTATTTAGTTTTTTTTACTTCCTAATTAAATGAAATACAATTAACCTACATTTATAGTAATTAAAATCACTTTATTTTTTATTTGTCTATTTGTTTATTTACATTCCAAAAACTATAGCTTAGCTTTTGAAACATTAATTTTTGCTCATATTTTTCACTTTATTTAGATTTACCTAGATTAAAACTACTTATCTACTATTATGAAGGGTTAATCAATACTCTCTTTATGATCCTTGTCTATTATTTATAAATACCATGGCATGAGGGGATTTCCCCAATACTTATATCCATAGTATAGAGTTAAACATAATCTTTAGTTTCCATGTAACTCATGGTATTGCAGGAATGCCTAGGATTTCCCTATTTATTAAACCTTGTGAATCCAACCATCCATTTATTTGTGTGGTGCATTATTTAGTGGTTAGCATCGAGAAGATAATTCTAGATTAACTTTAAATTAGGTTTAGTGGGCTATGGAAATGGTACTTCCTCCATAGTCAATGCTCTAAAACATTAGGTCCACACTATCTAATGGACAATCAAGAATCCTTGAAAGCCTACACTTTCAATCTAAACTTTTATTTCAACTGTTGGATCATCTTTTCTAATAATTAATTAGCTTCTCAAATTACATTCTTATTTTTTGTTATTACTACTCTATGTTGTATTACAAACTTGTATTAACTAGCATTGATACAAGATTTGTGTTGTGTGTTGCTCTATTATTTTTATGTAATTAAAATTAAATCATCCAGATTTAGATCATTTATTTTTTTCCCAAATTATAAAACATAGTTGACTAGCTCAACATAGATTATCACACACTATTTTTTTCCTTCCTATTTAACTACATCGATCATCTCAACCCAATATATCATAGATTGTTTTGTTTTTTTTGTTTATCTAATGTTGTTGACCATCTTGATTCCATCTGAAACTATGTTTTATTGTTATCCTGCCTACTTAACTACATTGACCTACTTGACTCCATACTTATTGGCCAACATAAATTACCTTTAGACTGGTTTCTTGCCTATTCAAACTACATCGACTTGCCTAACTACATACTGGTTGGTCGACTCAATTATTTTTCAATCCTAAGACTTATTGACTGATCCCATTCAGTATTTATCCATCTTATTTTTTTCTTATAATTTTATTCCTAATAACAACATCCACATTCCTATTTTTGTAACCTTATTTAATATCATGAAATCACCTATGAATATCTTTTTTGATAATATTAACCCATTTATAAGATACATGGGTTGCTATTTATTATCTACTTTAGCCACCCAAGAGGATAATCCCTCACAATTCTACTTTTCCCATATTTTATCTAAATATATTGATTAAAACATGGTTCAAATCACCCAAAGTGATGATTTAGATGGCTCTAATCCATTTCACACTTCTTAGGATACCACCTTATCCAAAATTCCTTACTATACCATTGGATTAATAGATAAAACCATAATGAATACTCCCATAATTAATCCTCTTATAATCAACATACCTACTCCTAATAATTGGAATGTTCCTCCTACCAACACTAAAATTCCACCTCCTAACACTAGTAACCAAAATACACAAATTGATATTACTCAAGTTCTTGCACAAATAGTCCAAAAAATGAATGTTATGTAAACAACAAAGACTTCCTAAATGATGCAAATGAAACATTATATATTACATATGAGTAATCAACCTCCTCTTATATCACCTCAAAATAATCAAAATTTTATTCCCCCTCCTCTTAGAGATGCCAATGAAAATATATTTCTTTAATCTCTTATGCATAACAAGATACTCTAAAACATTCAAAATGAACCTTCAGCTCCATTCATATCATCTATTGATATTTTATACATATCTCCAGCTATTAAATATGATGAAACTAAAGACCCTACATCATTTATTAAAGGATTTGGAAATCTCTATAAGGAATGGGTCCAAACCAACACTTTTGCTACTACCAAACTTCTAGTCAAAACATTCACATGAGATGTTTTAGAATGGTATGACCAATTGACTCAACATTCTATCTCATAATTAGAATACCTGGACAATTTTCTAGTTAATGAATTTCAACAAAGTGATCTTCCATAAAATTTTCTTAGTCATTTTATCAATGATAGGAAATCACCCTCAAAATCAGCTCATGCTTTCATCAAATGATGGAAATCATTAGATCATAAATTAGATCACAACATGAATGATGACAACCTATTTAAATTATTTATAACTGATTTAACACCTTCCCTTTAATATAAGGTTCAATTTTTTTCTCCACAAACCTTAAACAAAACATTTGACCAAAATAAAAGACAAAATTTCCCTATGAAATAATTTGAGCCAACCCATAACTCAACCAATGTGTATTTCCAAACTTCAAATAATGCAATTACAAGTATTAATCCTAAAAAAAATGCATGAGTGTTCAAAATAGATAAGAAATTTTCTTTCCACTCACCATTAATGGTACCACAAATGAAGTATTTATTACCTCCATCTAAACCCTTCACCTATAGTAGTGCCCCACCTTTATGGTATGATCCTAATAGTTTTTTTGGTTTCATGATAATGTGGATCATTCTCATGGAACATGTCATGAAATTTCCAAAAAAAAAAATTCATTCAAGCTAGGAGACACATTTGACCATGATGCTATGGTTAAAATATTCCATCATGATTACCTCAAATCCTCCCAAAATAAACATGTTACAAAATCTATACTTTCTAAACCTCAAAAATCAACCTCTACTTACAATACATAACATTAAAATGAAGATATTTGTATAATTTATGTTTATGATAAATATTATGCCAACTCTCAATATGTGAACATATCAAAACTTAACTCTAGATGAAAATCTATTCACAAAGATCCTCTCACCAAACCTAAAAAACCCTATACTGATGAAAAAATACTTAGAGATACTAAAATAATATAACCATATATTTCAAACCAAATGAGGAATCACTTCCAAAAATAGAACCCCAACCTAGTTCTCCTCTTCCCATGAAAAAAATCTTATCTCATAAACCTCATGTTGTCTCTTCATCCTATAAATTGCATTGGAATTTTTTGGAAGAACTTAATGCAATGCCTTGAAAAATTACCCTTATGGAATTAGTCCACACTTATCCTTATCATCATAAACTCATTATGAAATAATTAAAAAATATCTATGAACCAAAAACCTCTTTATTTTGAAATCCCTTCTAACGAACCTTCACTTATAGAAGTACATACAACTAAAACCATTCCACATACTCAAAATTTTCCATAGAATTTCTTGAAGAGGATATGATTAATGATGGAATTACTTTTCAATCAGATGATCCACCTCTCTTTTTTAAAATTATGATCAATAATACCCTTATTCAAAAATTCATAATAGATGAAGGATCATGAATTAATGTCACTTCTCTTTAGTTATTTCAACAAATCAGATACACCAAAGATAACCTCAAACAAACATCCATCACATGTAGAGGATTTGATGAGACCAATAAAAAACACTTGGTTATGTTTGGATACCACTTAATATTAGAACCAAGACAATTTAAACTAAGCTCATGGTTCTTGATCTTACCTTATCGTACAACATGATCCTTAGTCACCCTGGGATACATCATATTCATGATATCACCTCTTTAGGTAGTCAACGTATTATATTCATACAGATCATGAACACTAAAAACATTAATTTGAGCCTTATCCACATAGTATCCAACTACCAAATCCTAAATCTTAATATTGTGTTCCAACCATTACCCACATCAATAGTCTACCTCTCCCTGAATTCATTAACATGCATGCTAATTTTCATGTTACTCTTGTTGATTCAAATGATGATTAACTAAATGAATTGTAAAAAACTTACAATACCACTCAACTACCTCATTATATATCAAAATGGATTCCTCATTTTTTACTTCCACATGATCACATCATTCCTCTAATCAATGATACTACTGATATTGCCCCTTCATGTAATGCATATGAAGCCTCTTACATATAAGATGATTTCACATGTAATGAATATGGAGTAGCAAATTTTTTTCAATATCATTTAAATATGCATCCTCGTAAACTTAGTAACATAGGTTTTTCAAACATTAATTCTTGTACACAAATATATGCATGGAATATTTCTCACATTTAAGATGATAATTATATCATGGCTTAATCCCAATAACAAGATTTAATATACAATATTATCAACAAACATTAAAAAATACATGCATAAAATCATGATGTCCATCTCATCTGATATTGAATCATAACCTAAAGGTTATGTACCTACTACTAATCCACCATTATTAAACACCCCATGTGTAATCAAAGAAATCTAAACTATGACATCTTTTGAACCTTCTACATAACCTAATCTAATACAATCTACTTTATTAACTATAGGCATTAGTTGACTTTATTACGATTACATTCATCAAAATGAATTAACACCTTATAAATATATCTAACTCAATTCAATTGAAACCTCATATATTGAGTAAACCAATACAATGACTATATATATATGATTAATTTATCTCAACCTAATATCACCAACACAAAATCTATTTCCACTACTACACCTAAAATTTCCTTAGATGTTGAAGCCACTGACACCAAAAAAAAAACATTTTGAATGTGATATCAAAGGTAATCAAATAATTTATCTTGAAGTGAATGTCAAATACTATGGACCTTTACCTACACTTCCAAGTTATAAAACTATACTAGATCTCCTCTATGCTAGAGAACCTCAACTTACACATCAACATTAGAAGCTTGGTAACGGTTCCCTTTTTAAAAAAATTCATTGTTAGTGTGGATCTCAAAACACATCTTATTTATTCTCACCCTCTTACACCATACCATTTCTAAGATAAAAATGCCATGCTCATTGAAGAAACTATAAAAATAGAGTACATTATACCTATATGTTCTTGATATTACCATATATAAAGAGATCACTCTCAAATATAATGATATTTTCTCTCTCTCTTATTTAACAAATATCATGAATAATTTACTTAGCCATATGAATATATGTTAGGAATTGGTCATAGCATCTTGTTTATAACATCATCACTTATCTAGATGCTAAATTTGTTCGCCAAAAGTAAAAAAAATTCTCAATTGAGATCTTTACCTTATATAATATATAAATCATAAAAATTTTGGATGAAAAATTCATTAAACTAGTGGACTACTTAGAATTGGTCTCAAACATTATTCTTGTTTGTTAAAAAGTCACCATGGTTATTCGTACATGCATTGACTTTCATAACCTATATTTAGCATGTCCAAAAGATAACTTTCCTTTGCCTTTAATAGATGCCATTATTGATTCTATTACTAGGTATGAATTATTATCACTCATGGATGGTTTCTTGGGATATAACCAAATTCACATATATCCAGAAGATCAACATAAAAAAACATTTACAATAGAATGGGGCACCTATTTTTAGGTTAAAATGCCTTTCAGCATCAAAAGTGTTGGAGTTACTTATCAACTTTTATTGGCCCATATTATTCATGATATTATTCACAAAGTTGTCAAAATTTATGTGAATGATCTCACTGTCGAATCTTAGAATCGTAAATCTCACCTTTATGACTTAACTATCATTTTTGATAGACTCATTAAATACAAAGTTAGACTCAATCCATTTAAATTTGTATTCAAGATTACCTCTAATAAACTTATAGGATTTTTATTTTCCCTTTAGGGAATTGATGTCAATCTGTCTAAAATTAAAGTTATCATAAACATGCCCATTCCTCATTCCATTCCTAACATATGAACATACCCTATAAAACGTGGGGAAATTCATCATTTTGTTCTATAAATGGCTTACCATATTTACTCCATTAATTCCCTTATTAAAAAAGTTAATGATCTATAATGGATAAATTTATTCAAAAAATCATTTGATAGCATGAAATAATATTTGCATAATCCTCCCACTCTTCATCCACCTTCCAATGAGCATACATTAATTCTATATATGTTCTTGACACCCATATCAGTTGGGGAAATGCTTTCCCAACAAGATGATATAGGAAGAGAGTATGTTATCTATTACAATAGTTGAAACTTAATTTATTATAAAAAATGATATACAAAAGTAAAACGTGATTTCCTTGCTATCTATTTTGCAGCTAAAATGCTCTAACATTACATGCTCTACCAAACTACGTACATCATTATCCACTCTAGTCCACTTATTCATTTTTTATCCAAATATTTATTACATGGAGGTAGAATTTTCAAATGGATGGCCCTACTAATGGAATTTGACCTTTGAATTGTTATACAAAAACTATCAAAAGACAAGTCATCATAGACCAAATTGCAACATATTCTATACCACCTACAAACCACCTTCAATATACCTTCCTGATGAATAAATTATTTATGTTGAAGGTATTAACCAAGCAATATCACTCAAATATTATTTCCACAACTTATTGTTGATCTATAAGCAAATAATCAAGAATAAAATGACCTTACTCCTTCTACCAATAAATCTAATGTGGTCATTGAATAATTGCCAAAAGTTATAATTGACTTACATGAAGACACTTGGAATCTCCACTTTAATGGTGCTAAATGCCTTCAAAGAGCTAGGGTAGGATGTGTCTTAACAAACCCACATGGTAAAATCATAAATGTAACATTTTGATTAACCTTTGATGTCATCAATAATATGGTTGAATATAAATATATAATAATAATAGGCATGCTAGCCACAATCAATTTAGAGATCCATATCTACATGCTTTAGGTGATTCAAAACTCATATATCATCAAGTTAGTGGATATAATAAATCAAAAAATTAAAACCTTATCACTTTCATCAAATTGATACTAGGCTCACCAAATAATTTGATTATTTTACCATCAAACCTATCCCATGAGAATAAAATGCTATAGTTGATTCTCTTGCTTCATCAACATCTTTATTTCACCCTCATCAAGTAATTCATGATTCTCAATTTATTACTCAAATGAGTAAATTACCTTATTATATACAAAATAAACATAATTATCTAATTTGTCACATCAAGGTTATTACTATTCAATAAATCCCATAGTACAAAAACATAATAAAATTCATTAAACATCAAACTTATCCTCTAAAAATAAATTATCGTGAAAAGACTCAGATTCCCAAATAAGCATTCAAATATGCACTTCAATGAAACACCCTATATTATGATAGCATATAAGGAACTTTATTACATTATGTAATGCTATAAGAAGTTTCTAAACTCCTTGAACAAGCATATGGGGGGATTTATGGTGATCACTATAGTGATTATGCTATCACCGAGAAATGCCTACGTATGGGATACTTATATCCTATACTTGAAAAAGGTGCTATTGATTTTTCTAAAAAGTGTAATCCTTGTAAACTTCATGACGATCTTATCCACTCTCCTATGGAATAACTCAAAACTATGGATTCTCTTTAGAAATTATTTATGTGGGGATTATATCTCATTGGTAAATTACCTAGATCACAATATGGTCATGTATTAATTATCACTGCAACCAAATACTTCACCAAATGGGTGGAGGCCATACCTTTTGTTAAAGTTACTTGTATTCCCATTTTCAAATTAATTCTCGATAAAATCATTTGTAATTTTATATTTATTCATACCATCATTTTTGATAATGATGGAAAATTTAAAAATAAATATATGAAACAACTATGTGAAAAATTCAAAATTTCTCACAAATTTTCAACACCTTATCATTCTAAACGTAATGGCCATACTGAAGCAATTAATAAAATTTTGAACAAAGTATTATAAAAGACTATTAGATAATCTCATACTGACTAGAATATCCATCTTTATCATATTGTTTGGGTTTCTCACACTAGCATATGCATTGTTATTGGGGCAACACCATTTTCTTTAATATATGGGTGTAAATTTTTCTTACCTTTAGAAGTTGAGCTACCATATTTATTTATTTAACATCATGGCACAATTATTGATGAGAAATTTGTTAGGAATAGATATTTACATGGTGAGTTCCCATTAAGTAAATTATTATTTACTATGGTTGATTTACCGAGAAGTAAATATTAGTTATAGAGTTGTCAGTAACCATATGGTTAATACGATAAGATTGTATTAGATCATTGATATTATATTGTTAGGATTAACATTATAATGTTGCATATAGTTTGGATATTATTTGGGAGAGATATTGTAGGGATCTCAAAATCCCTGGTTATAGGAAATATTCTCCTATAAATATGTAATGGTGTTTAAAGGAGAAATGCAATAGAATAATATATTATGTGTTTTAATTATTTGTATGTATTCTAATTTGAGTCTTTGAATTTACAATAGTGGTATCAGAATAGGCATACCAATGAAAGATTTTGATAGATATAAATATTATAATTATGGATCTTTTAGAGGTAGGATAAGAGGGTAAGGATCTAAATGCATGAGTGTAAATTTTAAGATTTTATATGAAAACATTGTGGATCTATGGTGTACTAGTGTCAATCACATTTAAACATCATTTCAATTGTGCATGGTGTTTTTCTTGTGAATATGATATTGTAGTGTATTAATGTGCATTTTAGTTTTATTACATTCAGTTATTAATTCATTAAACATTGGAGTTCATTAGATATATGGTAATTTCAAGGGTCCATCTCGAAAAACATAGTGAGCATGTCAAACCATCCTACCATTCTCTTATAATGTATAGACATATTTGTATTATTTAGTCTATGCATTGGGATTGTTAATACACTACATAACTATTGGGATTTGAACTAGTTCATGTGCAACCTATATATCACACCTATCATCAGCATGCATCAATCTCACCTGTCATCAATTTGATCTTACATCGATCTAATGTGTGCAAGTCTGATAATGTCATATGTGTCAATGATAAATTTATATATTAGTTGATTCACTCCAGTCATATTGATAAACATAGATAGCAAAGAGTTGAGTAGAATATTCCTAGATTAGCTTCTAACAAGCTTTTCACATTTGAGAATTATACTTATGAATTATGTGCCACTCATATTTACCCACTAGTTGAATTTGTAAAAGCTAATGAAACTATTGGATGTTGACATCATATCCACATTTATACACTATGCACCTATTTAATATAATATTTCATCTTTCACACTCCAATGGTGTCCTTGTATCAAGCTCGGCCTATCAGAATCAAAATTGGTGGATCCATTTCATTGAGTTATTCATTAACATCAACCCACATTTTCAAACATTATGATACATGTGTATCAATTTTTTGGGCCATCCAAAGATATTGGTTGCATCACCTATTTTCCCAATTGTTATTGCATTGAAACTCTGTACCCAAGAGTCAGTTAAGGTTTGATAGTAGTTTGGTCATTTTATTGGTTATGTCAAGTTTGGTTTAAGCCTATTTCCTTTTCATTTTAAGTATACCTTTCAATGATTTATAAAATAAATTTAGGTCTCTTTTGTTTTTTTCATATAGTCTTTGTCCTCTAAAAGATTTTTAGGTCTTAGACAAGTCATTTTTATCTCACAAAAGATATGGTCAAATAAATTTGAGATCAATGTTAATATTTGTCAAATGGTCAAATTTCCAATTAGATGTGTTATATAGTTATCTTCTAGTTCAATCCCTTCATCTAATTAATATTTTAAGTCTTTCATTAATGAGTGTATTTTGTATAGTGATTAGTGTGTGTCATTTAAGTTGAGAGTCATATTTATAATTTGGTTTGTTTGTCATGTTATAAAGAATCAAAATTCATTATAAAATAGTGTATCGTCTTTATTGTCAAAATAAAAATGAGTTAAGAGTTAAAATTTATGAGTCATTTTGTCAAGAGTCTATTATATGTCAATATTAAAAGTCAAGTGTTATTTTTCAATTAGATGTCAAAGTTAATTTATTTATTATATAGATGCATTATCATTTTTATGTGATATCCACATTTTGGAGGGATTTCCCTCAAAAAATTCATGCACCTAAGTTAAATCGACATACCGGCTAAGTAAATAGCTTCATCTACTAGAAACTAGAGGATAAATAGAGGAAGGAGGTCTTTTAGTGAGCTTTCATTAGTCACCAATGATGGGGCCACACTAATGATGTGGTGACATTTTATGTGGTGTGTTTTTTCATTTCTACTATGTGTTTGTAAAATAAGAATAGAAGAATATACATGTTCAAGATATGTAATTTCTGTGAAAATTACAAACATGATTCCTTGATGTGAAAACATTTTGAAAGGATAGAAAGCACCAATCTAAGTTAGTTCATGGATCTTGAAATCATTTGTAGTAGAGATCCAAAAAACCATAAGAGGTGAATAGTGTTTTGGTAATAATTAGGAGAGCAACTACTATAGAGATCATGTGACTGCCTTACTTCTACACAGAGATGACCCTCAGTGACACATCTATTATAGTCACATAAAGTAAATATGGGATGTGTTCCTTCAAATATAGTGTTCATGTGTAGTAATATTTCATTAGTAGTATGCAGACCTAAGAGTATGTGGTGGCATATAATTCTATTCATTTTTTTTATGTCAAAGTTTGTGGTAAACTTATAAAATCATGGGAGGAGTGAGGCTCTCTTTGTATCAAGGTCATGAGACAAATAGGGCATGCTACAAGGGGTTAACATATTGTAGATAAGAGTGTGAATGTTTTTACACCATGTAAAAACTATAGGGGGAATGTTAGGAATAACTATTTACATGGTGAGTTACCATTAAGTAACTTAGTATTTACTATGGTTGATTTATCGAGAGGTAAATATTAGTTATAGGGTTGTTAGGAACTGTATGGTTAATACAATAAGATTAGATTATATATTTGATATTATATTGTTAGGAATAACAATATAATGTCACATATAGTTTGGATATTATTTGGGAGAGATATTGTAGGGATCTTAGAATCCCCAGTTATAGGAAATATTCTTTTATATATATGTAATGGTGTTCGAAGGAGAAATACAATAGAAAAATATATTGTGTTTATATTATTTGTATGTATTCTAGTTTGGCTCTTTGAATTTATAATAGAATTATGTGAGGCTCATCTTCATGATTTATATTTCTTATATGAGTAATACATGGTTGATTTAGAACATAACCACCAATATAAAGTTGGGATTACTAAACAACATAATAAAATGATCAAAATCCAAACTTTCATTGTTGGTTATATAGTCCCCAAAATCTATTATACACATGATAAGGAAGGTAAGTCTACCCAAAAATGGTGTGGTCCTTACTTAGTCAAATACATCTTTGGTCTTAGTAATTATAGATTATAAAATAATGAAGGACATATTTTCAAAGAACCTACTAATTCTCAAATTTTAAGGAAATATTTTGCTTGATTATTCACTTGCTCACATAATTTTATATACTATAAATACTAACACTTATTATAGGTTTCCTAAAAATAGATAACCTACAACATTACATTTCTCTCATTAGCCTTCATTACCATTGTTGGTCCTTCCTTCCATCTATCTTTATATCTTTTTTTTAGTTCATGAGTTACATCATAAGACTATGGATAAGACCCAACCATCCTCATGAATATATATATTCTCTTAGTTTAGCCTTAATGCTTCTCTTTGATCATGAATTGTCATTTTACAATTTTATTTTCATTTGTTTATCTTTTGTGAGTTGTAGTATATGACTGTGGATAGGATCATGCCTTCCTCATAGAAACATTTTCATATTTTTACTTACTTCGGTTTATCTTTTATGAGTTATTATGTAAGACCTTGGATAGGACCAGGCTTCCTTATAGAATCTAAAAATTTATTAAAACATATTTTATATAAGTGTTCTTATTAGAAATTAAGGAAAGGGTTAAAGATTTTGATTTCATACTCTCAAAATCAGTTATATCTCTTTTGTGGTTACACATTCAAAAAAACTATTTTTAGCATGTTTTCCTATACTTACATAATTTCTTATGATATAAAGTCATACTTACCTATAATTTTATCCTTTTCACATTATCACATTTTTTGTGATTTGAGTAACACAATCATTTCATGTTCATTCTCCTTTTATCCCCTATAGTCATTCCATTTTGGACACACCAAGGTCATTTTCAAGATAGCATTCTTATTTAACATGAAAGTACAAGATCTTGGACACCATGATATCTAGGTTATTTTCCTTAGCTACCAAGTCTAAGTTTTCTAGTGTTAGTATTTTTTAACATCCATGTTTGGTTTCTAAACTTGTATGGAGGAGTAAAAGAAAAAGACAAAAAAATTTAAAATCCAAATCATTTATAATAAAAGGAAATGGTAAAAAGGCACATATAAAATCAAAAGTCAATATCACACCAAATGAGATGATTATCAAGCACATATTCTATCTTAGTCAAAGTTCAAAATCTATAGTTGCCCTTATGATAGAGCTGAGGTCCATTGGGGTACGATAGGCCAGTAGACTAGGAAAGAAGATTTTAAAATTATCTATAGTGCTACCTGATTTCTCATGCAAGTACCTAATATTCATATTAGACCAATGAATCTATAAAAGGTCCTGAGGAATAGGGAACATGTTGTGGGAAGGTAGGTTCATTTTAATTTTCATGCATATAGCCTTCATAGGATGACATTTATACTTCACTAAATAACCCAAATTCATGTGGCTAAGACAAGTTCTCTAAGAGTCCTTAATGTCAAAAGTCCTCATGTTTTACCAATTTAAGTTGAGTGTCTTGATTATATAAATATTTTATACCTTGGTAACACCCACATTTCCCCCACCACCCATTTCATTTCCCCCTTGAGAGGAAAACTTGTTTCTAAATATGTTTCACAACTTCTATATTCCCTATTCTTCCTGGCTTCATAAAAACATGTTATTAATAGTTTTGTTTTGGTTTAATATATCTTAAGAATAATAACTATTATTTTAGTGACTATGCATTAATTCCTTGTGTCATGACTTTATTCTTCTTGGGTTTCCTTGGTTTCATTTTAAAACTATAAAAATTATTTGCCACTATTTTTGCAAATAATCTTGTTTTGTTTATTTATTTTAGTTTTTCCATTGTTAAGTGAGTTTAGATGATTACTTATCACTCATCAATGTTTTTTTTTAATTTTATGTTCCTTTTCCATATTTATTTAAGTTTGGTTTGTTACTTCTTTTACATTGATGTTGGATTTATTATTTCACTTTCACATGTCCTTGGTTTGATCTGGTTTGTTACTTTTCTTAATTTAGGTACATTTATTTGGGTTTGTTGGTCATTTAATAGGCTTGGATTTTGGATACCTAATTTACTCTCATTTTTATTTAGTCTTGATAGTTTTAACTTAGCATTTATCACCCTCCAAAAAACCAAGGTTTTTATTTATCTATGCAAAGTTCATTTATGTTGATCTCCCTATGATTGTTTGTTTTTTCTCTTTAGTTTTATATCCTTAGTTTGTCCAAAACATTTAATGCACCCTCCATGTTCAAGACTACAAATAAAACTAAAAACCATTCAATGATAAAGTAAAATAAAGGTATGTATATGATATTTTCAATTATTTCATTTATTTTCTTATCGTTATTTTAATTTATGCTTTGTACTATAATTTTTTTAGCTTAGTGTTGTGTGATGTTATGTTCTTTCTCGAAGCACCATCCCATGTTATAACTATGTGATAAATGATGATATTTTTGTGGGGCATATGTACACCCATAATATTTTTAAACTTTTATTAGTTACTAATGCATTTTTTCTTGTAGGAACCCATTGATTCTAAATCTCTCTGAGTGCACACTTTAAAGGGTGTACCAAGAAAGGGTTTGGGAGACCTTTGGTGATTCACATGATTTTTGGTCCATATACCATTACCTAATACCAATACAAGCTACTCTTATCCAATTCCATAAGCAATAAAAAACTACTTACACACTCTACTAAGTAATTCACTACCCAAAATATCCCATACCTAAGTAAAACCCCCCCTTTACCCACGTTTTATACTACATTAACCCAATTGACCTCATTGGGAATTCAATACATGTTAAGGAACTCTATTATCCTAAGTTGATGCATTTCAAGGCTTAAGGGCTCTATTTACCACTAAAAAAGGTTGACCCAAGCAACTTTGTTAGATAAATTCCTAGAGGGTTTAGGGTCAATCCTTGTCTATAAGTACCCTCTTAACTTCATTTTTAATTAGATTATAATTAAATTTCACATCATTACTACTCTTAAATTTATTTATACTATCAATATGAGGTTTTATTGCTTAGGATTTTTTTCCTTGGATAAGTAGTACTTGTTTTGTAGAGCTCTTGGATGCATAAGAAAAATCTTGTAGCCTCAATTTGATTTATCCTTGTGATCTGTACAAGCCATAACAATCTATTGTAAAGCACCATTGGCCAAGGGAGAGATTAAGTCATGAAGTGTTCACTTCAACAAGGAAAGTATATTCCTAGCCCTTCATATTTTGATAAGTAGATGTTGTAGAATTAATGGAATGAATTGTATCTCTTCTTGATTAGATTATTTCTATGTTATGATAGAAGCATATTTACTTCTTTTTTATCTTCCCCAGTTATGCCACAAGATTTGGTGAGAACTAAATTAGATTGCATATTCATGTACTAGATTAATTTTCATGTTCATTTAGTATATTATCTTGCTTACTATTATTATAATCATAAAACAGCTCTAGGGTTATCACAAAATGGCATTTGACTAGAGGCCTTGGAAACCCCTCCATTGCAATTGTGTGATAAGATATCCCTTATTGTATATTTAGTGGATCCATTATTGGTCATGACCTTAATAGAACAAAGTATTATTAAGTAGATTGTTATTTAATTACCTTCTCTAAGCTTGGATATGAATGAGTAGGATAAGCTGTATATTTATCTTATTTCATTTTCATACATCATGCACTTTGTATGTGAGCCAAATGTATATATTAATCCGAGTTTATCTATTTCAAATGCATATGATGGTGAGGAGTAATAGAGGTTATATTTAAGAATTGTGACAAGAGAATAGATAAAATATCAAGATTATTTAAGGATGAATTACATGAAACATTGAAATTAACTATTGAAGTAAATAATCATATTGAACTCAACTTAATTTTAGAAAGGAAACTACTTGTTGGAATTGAAAATAAGATTCTAAATTATATACTAAGTATTGATCTAAAATAAACCATATAAGAAACTAAATCATAGACTTAACTAAAATATTACACACACTTGCTAAATTGATATCATACACATTCATGGAATTAAAATTATAAATAAATAATAATATTAATAAAATAAAAAAAATCCAAACTACTTGGAGGGATGTTTTTTCATTATCAATCCTCATGAGTGACACCTTTCCAGATATTACTGATGTATAATTCCCATCTTAGCATAAAATATTACGTAATAAATCAAATAATATTTATGAATGAACCGATTGCATAGATTTGTATTAATTTCATATTTCTTCC
Organism: Torreya grandis; assembly: GCA_037957365.1. Classification (NCBI taxonomy): domain Eukaryota; kingdom Viridiplantae; phylum Streptophyta; class Pinopsida; order Cupressales; family Taxaceae; genus Torreya; species Torreya grandis. The sequence goes on along the minus strand of JARHVA010000181.1, from coordinate 15,670 downwards.
AGAGATTTTTGAACTCTTTCCCACCTTTTATTTTTTCTATGTTTTAATTCCATAATGTTATGAATCTCATGTAAGTTATGCCTTAGTTATATATATATATATATATATATATATATAGATAAAAACTAAGTGTATTATGTTAATTATATGTGTACTATATAATTAACATAATACACTTAGTTTTTATCAATATATATATATATATATATATATATATATATATATATATATATATATATATATATATATATATATATATATATATATATATATATATACATATATATACATATATATATATATACATATATATACATATATATATATACATATATATATATATATACATATATATACATATATATATATATATATATATACACACACACACACATATATATGTGTGTATATATATATATATATATATATACACACACACACACACACACACACACACACACATATATATATATATATATATACATACATATATATATATATACATACATATATATATATATATATATACATATATATATATATATATATATATACATATATATATATATATATATATATATACATATATATATATATATATATATATATATATTGATAAAAACTAAGTGTATTATGTTAATTATGTGTAAAACTAGGAATAGTAAAATGTTAAAGATGTACAATAATTTAACTATTCTAATTTTGAAAAACTTCTGAATATGTAAAATTTATATTTTGGGAAAGAGATAAGAAGGTATATACTTAGCTTATACAATGACATTTGTTCATGGCTCTTATTATTTGACTATGAAAATAAAAATAAGAGGTGATGTGTAAGATTGGTATCAGGCATGAAATTAAAAATAAAATCTAAAGAAAAGTGCAATAGGAAAATAGTAGCATAGTGTGCTCTAGTATGTTGACTAAAAACTTGTCTTAATTAACTATGATAGGTGGCAGACATGATAAGACATAGAAATTAGAATCTATAAGTGATAGGTAAGAGGCAAAATAGATAATGTCTCTATATATGAGTGTAGTAAGTAGATAGTGGCATACGGAACTCAAGTCCACTGACTACAGAAATTTCTTGGTTAACTATGCATAAGAACTAATTGTTTCACCTCTAGTTGATTATAAATATGAGATATTTCACCAAGATTTTAGCTACACTTAAATAGTTTTGTGTCTTTATTTATAATTGAAACCCTTAGGTAACTTTGATAGCTTGAAAACCTATAAGAAAAATAGGGGAGTGTAATGGGATAAATTAACATAAATCACCCCCTTCATGATTAAATTCTACCTATGTATTCAATACTCTAAGAAGAGAAATCAATCCTACATAATTCTCTCACCTAGAGTGAATGTGCAATTGTTCTCCTTAGACTATGTGTATGTAGCTACAATATGGATTTAACACTTGACAATGATAGATTTTGGCTTGATTTAGTTGGATCTTAGGTTGGATTATGGATGATCCTTGTGAGTAATGCATAATTTGGGTATAATAGGGTATATTTTATCAATGTGAAGAAGTATATATGCTTGTACCAAGAGAATATCAAATGGGGATAATAAATAACTCTTGATATGCATTTATAGGAAAATATTTTAAAATTTTACTCTAGTTGAACTTATGAAACTTGCACGAAGACCCAAAATATTTATTTCAAATTTGGAAGCTAACTATTATTTAGTGTGGGACATAGTCGGCCTAAGAGGATAGGGGTGTAGTGGACTATTGTTTGCTTAGATTAGACTTGTCTAACAAGATCAAAGATAATTGTCTTTAATAAGGATCAGTCTAAAGGTGAATTTAGGTAGCTTTAGCATTTAAATTTGAGAATTATGTTTAATATTAATGGAAAACAAAGCATCAAACCCATGTATATATAAATGCCTTAGAGGAATGGAAAATAAGATTCATGTAATTGTGTGGAAGTCATGTGGTTAGGAATATGTCAATAATAAACATTGTCAAGTACTTAAGACCAAATTTTTGTTTCTAAACTTCTCCCCTCTTTATTATAGTCATGAAATTGCAAGAATAAATGAGAAATGATTGAAATTAATTGTGTACAACACACTTTTTATTCGATCATATACTTAAATTGTGTAAGGTAATCAAATTTAGCAAACCCTATAATAACTCATAAAGTAGTCATTTTGTTCATTTTGAATTTTGAAGGAAAATATCACTGAAAAATTCAAAATTGAAAAGAGATAAAGGAAGGAGTACACTTTTTTATAAGTAAAACTAAATTTACATGTACCATACAAACGATAATGTATAAACATTCCTCCTTATTGAAATATTTGAAGAATTTAAATCAATGGATATTTGAGAGTGATCAAGTCCAAATTTTGAATAATTAATGGTGGTCTTGAATTTGGAAGGATGCATTATTCCAACTCTTAGAAAAAAAAAGAATAGTACCCAATGTACTAACCTAAAAATGTGGAACCATGTTAGGTTATATAGAAGTGATGCCAAGGCTATTTAGTGTCACTAAACTCAAATGTATATCACCCACATAGATTTGAACCACACTGCTATAGAGAGAACTAGATTATTAAACTTATATGATTGAAAGAGAATGAATAATATTCATTCCCCAATAATTATTGAATTTTAATAATATTTACATATCTATGGGGCCACCTTCAAGGCCTATTACAATCTCCTAGATTTCACCTTCACATATGACACAGAGGTGGTGAAGGCCTAAACTAAAACCTGCTCAATCTATGACATCTTGAGGGAATAGGATGAGAACCTAGATGTCATGTGGGTAAAAAAGGAGGATGAAAATGCATACATGGTTTTCACCTTCAATGAGGGGATATGTGTTCGCATTATTCTATTAAACTAATTATTTAGATTCTTCGATTACTTACACATCAACATCTTGTCGGTAGCCCTACTCCACATGATTTTGGATGGTCTTAAGTCCTCGACATGGGAGGGGTTTAATTTTAACATGGTCAAGGCCATCACATATTACTATGAAGGAAAGGATGTCTACATGATGATTTACCTCGTAGATGTAGTCTACACTATATTCACCTTTAAGCCATCTACTTTCCTAGTGTGGGTTCTTAGAGGCTCAATAGTTCACATTGTCTTCTACAAGTTGTATATCCATCACTATAGGAAACATATTAAAGATATCTATGAATCCTTTTACCCATTGGTATATAATGCAATTAAAGAGGCCCATATGCCCCTTGATTACTAGTATTAGAAGGACACTATAATTCTAGTTTGTATTATCAAAGAGCATGTTAGGAACCCATAGAAGCACCATTGATTACCATATACAAGCAACTTAAGATGCGGAATTAATCTAGAAGTAACAAGTAACTAGAAACCAAAAACAACACAGAATATGAGAGACAATACAATATGTATTAATACTCATCCAGAAAAGAATACAATAAAGAAGATGCCATTTCTTCTTCACACCTCTCAGAGGCTTCCCACACCTAAAGTGTACAGTACTTATTTCCTCAAAGCTCTCTCTCTTACAGTCCCAAAACACAACTCAAACACAGAGTTGGTGTTCACCTCCAACCAGTCAATATCCACTACTACCAGTATACAAGTGCTCCACGCACTCCAAGTACACAATCATACTTCAAGTAGATCTCCCCTGAACTTGCAACAACCTACAACTCAAATGATCTTACTTATGGAAGGAACTTCCTTGCCTTCCTCTCTTGCTCTCTGATGTGTTGTTATCACCTTTGATTCTACTTCCACCTCCAGATCTCCTTTGACCTCACACACACACACCTGTTACCATGTAGATCTCTCTACACTCTAAAGCACCCTTGTCCTTGCCTCACCAAGTCCTTATGATTTTCCAAACCAGTACCCTGGTGGATCTTCTCCCTGATCTAGTACACTTACCTGATCATACACACTCAACACCCCTATGGAACTAGAAGGAACACCCTTGCTCTCTTCACACACAGAAGGAGCTAACCTTGCTTAACTCAAACTAGAACAAATTACAATACAGCCCATGAGTCTATTATATAGATCTCATGCAAACAATAATTAGACACCTAATTACAATAATTAGATCCATAGCTCAAGACTAAAATTGACCTCTTAACATGCAAACACTCAGTTTGTTAACAAACTGTTCATACAACCAATAGTTTTGAAACTGCACAGGCGACCAATGTCAGTCCCTATCAGGCTGGAGATGACCGATCTCAGTTGCCTTTCCCAATGTTTATGATTGATGTCGGCTGATCAGACTGATGTCGATTTCCCTACAACTTAGCAACCTCTCAACAACCTCCTCCATGTTTGCAATAGTGAAGCTTTTAGCTCCACAACCTAACAATCTCCCACTTGGAGATAAACAGCTGCACTGTACCTATACCTGTACCCCGTCTAATCTATTTCCTGGCTTGTATCCCTCTTCAAGCTCAACCTTGAAGACCAACCACCACAAATCTTGTGGTGCACCTCCTGTCATCTGAGTAACTTGCCACATCTGAACCTACAAACCCATGTAGTGAAGTCCTAACCCTGCATGGCATGTATACCTACTCCTGGTCCCTCTCAAATACCTGAGAACCCACTTCCCTAAATTGGCTCCTAACTCTCTGACATCACCCACTGCTTGGGAAAACTCAGGTCTATACCAGACCTCATGTGATTTCAAACACTAAACTATCCAACCCTTAGTGTGCTCTGGTTATACATCCTATGTGTTGAACCTCACCAACACCTGATTCACATCAGCTCCCACTGGAGAAAAAATTAACCTGTGATCTTCCATGTCTCTCATGCCAAAGAATTTCACTACTCCCAAATTCCTCATGACATGCCACTGAACTAACCTTACCCTTAGCTCAGCAAAACCCTGTATGTCTGAACCTGCTAGCTAACATACCATCCACATACAATAACAGGATAATGTCGTGACCATCATCCACCTGGTAAGACAAACACAATGGTTACACTGACATTGACTAAAGCCCTGCTTTGTCATCCACCTGTCAAAACCTATACCACTATTCTGCAGCTTCCTCAAGACCATATGACCTGGCCTTTCATCTCATGTGTCCATTCTCTCTATTCTTTAACTAAGGTATCCATTCATCTCAGTGATTTCATACTGGCTGGCAACCCTACCAAATCTCCCATTTGGTTTTACAACCTATTCATGCCATGCTCCCACTGTATCCTGAATCCTTCCTGCTCTACAGTCAGTAACTATTATAAAGAAGAGGAAGAATGAATTTGAGGCTTACTTACACTTTCAATCCTCCCCATGGGTGTTTGAGACTCCTTGACAGCTTGCTGTTCACCCAAAATCCATTTCAGTGACCGACCTCAGTCACCACACAGTCTACATCCGATCGACATCGGTTCCATGTGACTGTTCAGGTCACCAATGCTGGTTATCCTGTCGACATTGGTCTCCACCTACTCGACACCATTGACTCCTCTGGTTTTCACATGACCGATGTTGGCACTTATCTATTCGACATCAGTTACCCTTAACTGATGTCAGTACCTGTGTATGCCTATGAGTGATGACTTTTTACCCGTGAGCTTCTTTGAATCAATCCCATGTCCAAATTGCCCTACTTAGAAGTATCCAGCCCCATCCACTGGTCTCTGTCTATCATCTCCTCCAAAAACACCAAGGCTTTCCAATTCTTAATTTTGTCAAACACATTTGACTTCCTCTTAAGAACATGCATCTCCTTCTTGCTCATGTGATCAAGCATACAAAGCCACGTCCTTGCAACAGAAGAAGAATCAGTAATATAAGTAGATAGATAAAGGATACCTAATTTCTTACCACCAGCTAATTCAAGTGCATCTATTGTGAGAGTTCTTGTGCATCTCTCATCACCCAACTTTCCTGAAGCAATTAGCCACATCTTCAATCCTGGGACTTTCATGACCTCCTCAAACACCCATGTGTTAGCCGCCTACAATTTCAGCATCACTTCCCCTTTTCCAATACTATGACAAGGCTCACCAACCCCTCTACTTGGGGCTGCATGGAAAGAGGCAACATAATCTATTAACCAAGATTCAACTTTATCCAAGAAACATCCCAGAGCATCCTGTGCAACAACACCTGTAACATCTGCTTTTTCAGTTCCTTCATGTTGATCTGTAACCAACCAACAATATTTATTTACCTACTCTTTCTTTCCATAACACTGTAATTGACCATTCATGCTATTCAGTTTCTCCATTCTTAGTGTACTTTCTTCTGCCATTGGTATACTCCCACTCAATCAGAAACCCCTGAGAGTGACCTGTAACCAAACACAAAACATGTTCCCTACAACCTTAGCTCTGATACCAACTGTTAGGAACCCGTGGAAGCACCATTGATTACCATATACAAGCAACTTAAGATGTGGAATTAAACCAGAAGTAACAAGTAACTAGAAACCAGAAACAACACAGAATATGAGAGACAATACAATATGTATTAATACTCATCCAGAAAAGAATACAATAAAGAAGATACCACTTCTTCTTCACACCTCTTAGAGGCTTCCCACACCTCAAGTGTACAGTACTTCTTTCCTCAAATCTCTCTCTCTCTCTCTTACGGTCCCAACACACAACTCAAACACAGAGTTGGTGTTCACCTCCAACCAGTCAATATCCACTACTGCCAGTACACAAGTGCTCCACGCACTCCACAAGTCCTCCACGCACTCTAAGTACACAATCGTACTTCAAGTAGATCTCCCCTAAACTTGCAATAACCTACAACTCAAATGATCTTACTTATGGAAGGAACTTCCTTGCCTTCCTCTCTTGCTCTCTGATGTGTTGCTGTCACCTTTGATTCTGCTACCACCTGCAGATCTCCTTTGACCTCGCACACACACCTGTTACCATGTAGATCTCTCTACACCCTGAAGAACCCTTGTCCTTGCCTCACCAAGTCCTTATGATTTTCCAAACCAGTACCTCAATGGAACTTCTCCCTGATCATACACACTCAGCACCCCTGTGGAACTAGGAGGAACACCCTTGCTCTCTTCACACACAGAAGGAGCTAACCTTGCTCAACTCAAACTAGAACAAATTACAATACAGCCCATGAGTCTATTATATAGATCTCATGCAAACAATAATTAGACACCTAATTACAATAATTAGATCTACATCTCAAGACTAAAATTGGCCTCTTAACATGTAAACACTCAGTTCGTTAACAAATTGTTCATGCAACTGACAGTTTTAGAACCACACAGGCAACCAACATCGGTCCCTGTCAGGCTAAAGATGACCGATGTCGACTGATAATTGATCGATGTCAGTTGCCTTTCCCACTGTATATGACTGACGTCAGCTGATCAGACCGATGTTGGTTTCCCTACAACTTAGCAACCTCTCAACAACCTCCTCCATATTTGTAATAGTGAAGCTTTTAGCTCCACAACCTAACATAGCCCCTCCACTTACCCTACTATGTCCCAAACCATCTAGAAAAATAGGATATTACATACCAATTAGTGGAGGGCATATTCATATTTTGTTTTAATCACCAGTAAGAAGCATACCTACCTCTATCACCATTTGACACCATGTGTATAAATCCTTCCCTCCTCTCTAGAAGATGTTGGCCATGGGAGACTCTTTTGCTCTAGGGAGAGTAGAGCCATGATATTGGGACCCATGGGGCATGACCAAATCCCACTTGATGAGATAATCAACTCACCTCAATGTTAATTAAGGCCACTATATCGAAGAGGATGATGAGTTGTACCTAAATTTGGTAGATGACTAAGAAGTGATAGTTTGAATTAAGGCTTGTAGAAAGAAGAGGGTAAATTTTTTTACACCAAGCCAAATATTTCTCCCTTTGCATCCACGAGTTAAGATAATACATCAAGGTGAATCTTCCCCAAATTTATTAGATAATTCTATAGGGGATCCCAATGCCTTCTCCCCCTCTAGCTTCTCCTACTCACCCCATTCTTCCACCTCCTCTACCTTTAGTAACTCAGCTAGTTCAACCCTAGGCAATTTAAACCTAGGTGACTCATCAATAGGTGACTCAAGACCAATTAACTCAACCTTAGGCCACAACATGTTTAAGGTTCAAAATCAACAATAACCCAAAATAATCCTATGACATGACAAATAATAAGTACTATTATAAGTCTCTCCTCCTTTCTCTAGCAGCCTCTGATGGCACCACCTAGCTTCCTATTCCCTCAACATACTACTTAGATATCTCTTCTGATCTTTCCCTTTTCACCCCATATAGTATTCACTCAAATTTATTGACCCCTATATGAGCACCCCATCTTTGTCAATTATTCTAGTAGTTTTGGGGGGTGAGTGTACCCATGTGCACATCTCAGATGCCATGGGCCATCATGGTGAATCCTTTAGTGGCACAAAAACTACCTCAATTTACCCCATAACCTCTTCTACCTCCACTATAGACTTTAGAGTTGACTTGAGTAAAAGACCAAGGAAAAATTAGAAGGAAACTCACGATCAACCTTTAATATAGGTACATGTTACTCCAATTCCACCTCCTCTATCATTTTCTATTTTTTTTGACACCATCCCTAGTGGCTCCTCACATTATTCTCTAACCTCTATTTTATATCACCCTAGGAATCTAGGGATTCACATTTAATCAACCAATATCTTCCCTTCTATATAACACCCCTCTCTCAAGAGTCATTACCCATTAGGTTGACATGGTCATGGGTCAGTGATAAGAAAAAATGTTCCCATGGGTTTCCCCATTCACCTTTCATCCCAAAGCCCCTATGCCTCCTCCTTTAATGATTTATTCATTCACACCTTGTACTTCCTCCATAACCCCTTCACTTCATCCTCTACCTATCACTACCATCTCTACCACCCCACCAATACCTCCTTAAGAATGAGGAATGTCCTAATGTTTCATGTGCTAAAGATGATGATATAAGGTGACCTATACATGTAGCGGGATTTCAATCACACCATAGGGAGTATGTGTATAATTCTCACATAAAAAATCATTTAAGAGGGGAACCCTATGGTCTGGTAGACCCAACATGATCTATTCTACCTCACTAAGGTTAGGACCTCCATAGGGTAGGAGAAGGTGGTCCAATATCTTCTCTTAGTTCTCCAAGATAACTATGACATGTCAAAAAAGTTTCTATAAGACATGTAGAAGCATGTTCAATCCTTAGAAGTGTATGTAATGTGAAATGCATTAGATCTATAAATCAATCCTATCTTGGAGAAGATAAATCATACTTGCACTTCTAATTATGGATATATTAGATATTTAAGGTCATGAACAAGATGGATTTGCTAGACCTATCAAGGGGATATCTTACCACAATAGCATCACTATGAAGGGTTTTAAATCCTCTAATCAATAAAAACTATGCAATAACCCTATCTGGGTCTTATGTTTTCATATTCACTAAACTAATAATAAGTAAAGCAAAATTCTAATCTAGTGCTCACCAAAGCTTGTGGCACAAAGTGGGTGTAATAAACATGTATAGAATAAATATACTCACATCAATGTATACATAATCCTAATGCATGTAAGAGAAATAAAATACACATCTATCTACTCTTACAAAGGAAGAACAAAGTTAGGAATACTTATCTTTGAAGATGAACCCATCGAGCCTGAATCTCTCCCTTGGCCAAGGTGTTTCGTAAGAGGTTGTTATGGCATGTAAGGATGATAAGGATAAATAATATCTATGCTACACAACCTATCAATGCATCTAAAAGACTTATCCATAAGACAAGATCCGTATCTCAAAATAAAATATGAAACACTAATCAATGCTCCCTGAGTAGAATGGTAGATAAGTAGATACATAATATATCTCTTTTTTTTCCTCTCTTAGAAATGATGTAATGGATGTGTTTATATAATCATATATAACCCTAATCCTTTCTAAAATTTTAGGATGATAAGGTTGACCCAATTGACCTTATATCATTATTGAAAAAACAAATTAGTACTTGATCTAGGTCTGCCAGGGGTTGACCTAGACCATAAATAAGTTTTATCAATTAGAGTACAAGGTCGATGTGGCTAATAGTGTAATGTAAACTATCAAAAAGGATTTTAGGTTATGGAAGGAATAATGAAGGTGTAAAATGACTAGAATAGGGTACAAAATAGGAGGCAAAGCTTAGGGGAATGTTTTTAGGAGATGGGTGTGTAGATATTAAGTGGTAATAAATGATAACAATCCTACAAAGAACCAATGATCTACCCAACCCTTTTTTGATGCACCCCTTAAGGCGCACACTTAAAGAGATTAAGACTCGATGGGTTCCTATAAGATAGAAAGCATCAATATTGATAAAGTTTGAAAATATGTGTGTACATATACACTGCTTGAATCTCATCATGTGTCACATAGGTGAAACATGGATGGTGCTTTAGGAAAAGAACATAACAACACACAACACTAAAGCTAAATAAATTGCAGTAAGGAGAAAGTAAGATAAATAAAAGAATAGAATTTAAAAATGCATACCTTTACTTACCTTAGTGATATAGATACAAAAATATATTCAATAAATGTGAAGGTGTCTAATGTAGATAATCATTAGGTAAACTTGTAGAGATTAGCAAAAAAAAGAGAAAAAAAAACAAAAAAATTGAAACAGACATATAATAGGTGAAAATATTCTCTATGATGTTGGGATTCTAAAACATTTTATGGTTTGGAAAAATATCTAGTAGAGACAAATATATGATCAAAATAAGAAATATGACAGTAAATATTTGAAAGGTAAATAATTTGGAATAGTAAATATAAATAGCATGAAAAATAATTCAATTGGAATTTTTACTATTTTGGAAAAATAGAGTTTGAGAGACCCTAGTGAGATATTAGAGAGCCATCATGGTGAGGAGATAATAGCTAAGAAAGGGAGGATGCAAAGTGGCTGCTTCAAGTGCAACATATGGAAGCTACTAGAAATATATTTTCTTCTTGAATATTTTTATTTTAAATTAAGTTAATTATAGAAAATTGACTGGTAGGCAAAAATCTAGGCACCAAAATGAACCTTAGGAAATTTTTAGGGACACTAGGGGTAAAATGGGGTATTGGGTAGGAAGGAATTAGGCTAATAAATTCATAAGGAATTTATGGTAAATGGTCAAAAAATCATTGTTGTGGATGAACTAATTCAACCTAGTCAACTTAATCTACAAGGTGAAGGAGAACAAATAGGTTGACTGTATAGTAATAGGCTGATTTAGTTTTCTAACAGAGGGGGTTAACTACATAATAGTGGGCTAACTTAGTTGTTTTTAGATGGTTAGTGTATTAATATAAGGCAAAAATGTGGTTGATTTAGTATAATTTTTATAGGGCTAATTTATTATTAAATAGGCCAATTTTTGTAAAAACAAATGAAAAAAACTAAAATTAGACTAGCCAATTTTGTGAAATTTTAAGAATTTATTAGATTATAAATGACATGGAGATCTAATACATATTTTATTTATTTGATATTTTATAGAGACACCAAATATATTATTGATTGATTAATTCATCATGGTTACTATAGTTTCTAAAGTAGTTGATAGATTTGGATAGAGCGAGGCTAGTTACACTGGACCTAGGAGCTATTATAGAGATGAGGCACATCCCACTGAGTATTGATCACATTTTCATGTTACTTAGAGCATGGGACATGGTTGAACAACATGTTTTATGGGTAGTGGATGGGGATACCATAGAGATGGGTATCACACTAAAGAATGTCCATACATCACCTAGACTATTGATAGAATGGATACTAGTGATCATAAGGACACCAGATGATCTATAAGAGAGATGAGCACTAGCTAGGTAGGGCAACATGCTCAAATAGGATATATCTAATTTTATAGGTTAGTATATTTGATGTGTATATTATACATATTTTGGAAATTTATAATTCCATGATCATACTTATGATAGCATGAGCATTGTGTCACAACTCAAACAACAAGGTACCATTGTATGTGATATCTTTGTGTCAGTCCATTTTGGATCAGGGGGTCCTATATGATTTTGGGTCTATCATTTAGGTCCAACTCATGCATGATATGTATGGGATAATGTCCAAGAGGGAATAAAACTATGGGATTAGTGGTTTTTTTGAGTGTGTGGATATATGAGAGGTTCCTTATATATCAGCCAGCTGGGTTGCCTCATGAGGTCGATAATAGGTTACCTTGAATGATTAGATATAGGAAGGACTAGGTATCATGGGATGTGCCCCATGTGCCAAAATTATATATGCCCACATGAGGGGAGATCATGTGGCATCCATACATATATATTGCTATTATTTGGCCTAGTTGGGTGACTATGGTAACAGGGATAGCTCAAGTGTGGATTATGATCCACTATACCTGGTGGGTAAAGCTACAACCAGTGGCATGCTTACTAGGGTAAGTTTGGAATATTACACCCATTAGATTATCTACTAGTGCCTTCCTTTTGGGCATGACATGCTAGAGATTTTAAGGGGAGAGGAGGAGGAGGAGGAACAACAATTGAGATACTGATGATCAAACTATAATATGTGAGATCATGGACTGGTTAAGAATGAAAACAGGTAGTTGAAGGAGGAGAGGACATGGACATTGATCTAGTGGGGCAGTAGGGACCACAATAGGCACCATAGTAGGAAAAATAATGGCCACCTTAGTCACATCATATATTTAGGCACCATCAATGAGAGTGGGCACAAATGAGGGTAGCCACCTAGGATGACCTAACATGCAAGTCCATGATAGAGTTGGTTAGATAAAGGCATGAGGCTCATGATGTGTATGAGTGGTGGCTCTTGGATTTGAATTTATAGGGAGACATACTAATATATGAGGTACTTAGGGGATGATCATATGGGAGATACCATGATCAATGGGTGATCAGATGGGGGATACAATGGTTGGTGACACCAAGACTGGTGATAAATGTTATAATTTTCAATTTTGATATAACATTCTAGTTATATGTGATTGTATTAGATATATAGATTTTGAGATATATATGTGATCTAATATCTATCTAGTTTTAATTTTGAAAATCTTATGATTAATGAGGTCATATGGGGATCCTTGGTCATGGTTGTGCACCATGACATTTTAGATGGGGTATTGGCACCATACAACCCCATCACCTGGATGATCCTATGATACCATCTACCTTAGCTCATGTATGATGGTTTTAGACTAGTATAGGAAGATTTGAGGAAGTTATAGATGCATGGGGATGGATTTCAATCACTAAAAGGGGTGGGAGTGGGAGAGGAACAAGTTTGGTAGGCCTTGGATTTGGATAGAGTAACACACATGGATACCATGGTCTAGCGTAGATAGGTACAGTCCTAGGTGGTAAACCTATAGGGATAGGTAGTATGATTGATATCCTAGACTAATTTATTACATATTATTATGTAGAGGGGATAGTCCCAAGCATCTATAAGCAGTATGGCTAGGCCACATGATCTTGATGGAGCCTAGGCATAGAGTTGGAGCTATGTATTTTGTATCATTGTATCGTATAAAACACATGATACATATATATATATATATATATTGGTTTTGACAGTTAGATTTGATCTCATGAGTTTCATTTATTTGTGGATGTTGATGCATGGATATATTTCTTTCTAAAACATGTATGTTGGTTTTGTTGTATATGCTATGAGAAATATATGTGGATTGTTTTATTTTCTATCATTATGTGATACACATGCATGGCTAAAAGGAAAAAGGCAAAAAGGAATTGGAAGAGTATAAGTATTAAAAAAATAAATGTACTACACACTATATCATGATGGTTAATGTGTAATAACAAAATATGACTAAGTATAATAAACCAAAAATGATAAAAAGGATAACAAAATGTTTTTAAACTATGAAAAGATTTTCACCAAATTAAAACAAGTAAAATCACACTATATCATGTTGGAAAGTATGAAGATAATGTAATAAAATGGAAGGCACATAAAAGAAAAATGGAATTTAAAAAAAAAATTAAGTCAATCAATCATACTAAATCACATTGGGAAGTATAAAAGAGAAACAAAATTGGAAAAATGAACTTAAATTTATCACACTAATTCAAGTTGGGAATTATGAAAAACTTAAGAAAAATGGTTATATTCTTACATGCAGTCAAAAAATAAGAAGACAAAAGTGAAAAATCAATAAAATAAGCATAAAACAATGATATCAAGATGGGAAGCATGTTAATGATGTGCAACTCTTGATCTATCATGACTTATCTCAAATTTGACACGTAATTTCATTGTAACTTGGGTATTGGAAAATTTTATGAGGAAGGCTAGGTCTTATCTATGGTATTATAATGCAACTCACAAAGGTAACTAAAATGAGTTGGAAAAATAATAGGAAATAAATGTTAAATGGGATGTTTGGAATGGTAATTTGGTAATTTGTGAGGAAGGCCTAATCTAATCCATGGTATTACACTACAACTCACAAATGGAATCCCTTGAGGGAGTGATCAGTGAAGAAAATAATATTTCTCAAGGGGAAATATTAGGATTGTGGGAAATGAAAGAAGGAATGTAAAACACACAATTTAGGCATATATGAGAAGACCTTAGGATACATGAGGCATACTAAGTACATAGAAAGACACTAAGTGACTAATAAACATCAATATACAAAGGACACCCCATTCACAATAAGCACAAAGATGAGTAGGCAAATAAGTTGAGATATTAAGATCAATTCATGTTATTTTTTTAAATAAAGAAATTAAATTGAACCCACCTTCCACAATGTGTTCCTTGTTCCTCAGGACCTATTATAGAGTCATCGATCTATGATAAAGATTGTGTACTTACATGAGAAAGTAGGTAGCACTAAAAGATTTTTTTATTCTTCTTTCCCAATTTACTAACCTACCACACCCTGATGGACCTTGACTCTATCATGAGGACAAATATGGAGTTTTAACTTTGATTAGAAAAAAGAGATGTGCTTAGAATCACATTTTTATTTTGATTAGACTTTTAGAATTATTAATGTTGCTTTTTGTATCATTGCCTTTTGTTAAAATAATTTGGATTTTGAAGTTTTATGGCTTTTAAGATTCCTCCTCCATATGGACTTGGAATGGCTAATCACGAGAGACAAAATGACACACACCAATGAGATTTAGACTTTTTTGGCTAAAGGAATCTAAGTATACAAAGACATGACTGACCTAAAACACTAAGGCTTGCCTATGACCCAACATGTTAAGTTTCAACCATGTTTATTCTTAGTTTACAAAAGGAAATAAGGGGAATAAAGGGAGATCCAAGATGGACTAGGTAAAATGAGATTATAATGAGATGACTTATTTTCTAAATAATTACATGGTAAAGAAGGAATGACTAAGGGGAGCAAGGTTTGTATAACCAAGTCACAATAATTATTATCCATGTTATAGAGATAAAGTAGAAAATAATCATGAGAAATAAACAAGAGGTATATAAAAAATAAATGAACGTATAGAGAAAAAGCATGTAATCATGAAAAATAATCCATAAGAGAACATAAGGAAGGAAATGACATCATAAACAACATGTAATGCACAATATAAATAACGATGTAAGCTATATAAGACTTTGACACAATGCCAAATGATATAA